>PVKE010022313.1:0-25686 GCA_004027555.1 Craseonycteris thonglongyai | reverse complement strand
CCCACGTTGAATCTGTCTGGAAACCTTATCCCCTTTATCTTGAAAACATTTTCAGAATCCTATCACTCTTCAACTATTTCCACCACTACTACTCTAATTCAAGCCACCATCACTGCTAGCCTGAAATATTTCAATAGCTTCATAATTATTTTTCACTTTCCAGCCTTGTCCTCGACAGTATATTCTCAACACAGAAGCTAGAGTGATCATTTTAAAAGTATGTTAGATTACTTCATTCCTCTGCTCAAAACCCTCCAGTTCACAATTCTACTCAAATAAAGGCCAAATTCTTTAAGAGGCCCTTAGCTTACAATTTTACTCAAAATAAAAGCCAAATTATTTTAGAGGCCCTTTAAGATCTTTCTAAACAACATCTCCTTGGTTTTCTTCCTATTACATTCCCCCTCATTCACTCTGCTTCATCCATTCTTGCTGGTCCTCAAACATGCTCTACACGGTCTTGCGTCAGATCCTTGCCCTTACTGTACCCCCTGCCTGAAACCCTCCTTGCCAATAAAACATATGATTCACTCCTTTACTTCATTCAGGTCCCTGCTCAAATGTCACCTTATCAATAAAACTTTTCTCACCTCCTAATATGAAATATATCCTCTTCACCCCATCCCCTTGCCTGCCTTATTTCTTTAGTTTTTATAACTATCAAACTCAATTTCAAAAAAAAAGACAAAAAACATATTTATTTACTATCTCACTAATCTATAAGAGAATGTAAATCTCCTTGAGCACATGGATATGTGTTGTTAACTGCTATATCCCAGAACCTTGAAATAATAATGCCTGAAAGATCAAAGGCCTGCAGTAAATATTTGGTGAATGAATGAACACAAAGTCTGACAATTAAGTTCACAAACTTGCTACTGAGTGCTTATATCAACAGCACAGTACAAGCAACTCAGTAAGATTTCATAACCTTGGTATACCAGTGTCTCACAGCTGTGTTTATATCAACGTGTGGCATTGCCTTGCTGAATGGCGATCATTATTGTTGTTGCATTTTTTGTGTGTGCTGCCTCAAGAATGCTAGAGCTTGAATTAGAGCAACAAACAAACATTAAATTTCTTATTAAACTTGGCGAGAGTAGAAGTAAAATCAGGGACATGTTAGTCCAAGATCATGGGAACAATGTCATGAAGAAATTAGCAGTATACAAAGGAGTCAACGTTTTTCTGAGGGGAGAAAAATGCATCACTGATGAAGAGAGGTCAGGGCAGCTAGTAAAAAGTAGAAATGACAAAAACATTGCAAAAACTCACCAAATTGTGCGTCCAAATAATCAGCTGACTTTGAAAAGCACAGCAAACCAAGTAAACATAGATACAGAAAGAGTTAGAAAAATCTTCACTGAAAATTTTGGCATGAGAAAGGGTGTGCAAAAATGATCCCAGAGGAGCACACCAATGAACAAAAGCAAAGGAGAGTCAAAGTTTGCCAAGACGTTTTGGAGAGGCAAGGCGATGTTTGGGGCTGTGTTATCAGTAGTGATGAAACACAGATGTACCAATACAACCCTGAAACAAAGCAACAAAGTACACAGGGAAAATCAACCAATTATCCATGACCCAAGTGTTCCATCTGTCCAAATCAAGTGCCAAAATGATGTTGCTAACCTTTTTTGGTATCAGAGGGATTGTTCATTCTGCATTTGTACCAACTGGACAAACAGTCAACCAAGTTGACTATTTGGAAGTGCTGAAATGGCTACCTGAAAAAGTTAGATAAAAACGACCTGAACTGTTCACCAACAACTCATGGCTCTTGCATCACGACTATGCACCAGTAAAAGAAACACTGTTTGTGAGGGTGCTTTTAGCCAGTAAACAAATAACTGTATTGGAACACCACCACCACCCACCCACCCCTACTCACCTGATCTGGCCCCCAGTGACTTTTTTTTTTTTTTACCCAAGGACAAAGGAAATATTGAATGTAAGACATTTGGATAACATTCTGAACATCATGAGTAATACAATGACAGCTCTGATGGCCATTCCAGAAAAAGAGCTCCAAAATTACTTTTAAGGGTAAACTAGGTGCTGGCATTGGTACATAGCTTCCCAAGGGGAGTACTTCAAAAGTGACCACAGTAATATTCAGCAATGAGGTATGTGGCACTTTCTCTAGGATAAGTTCATGAACTTAATTATCAGATCTAATATATGAGGTTTACCACAAGGACTGAATAATCAGGAAGACTTTATAGAAATCTTTTCCTTCACATGACTTAGTATTTCTGAATATACTGAAGGGATAAGTTGAGTTCCTATGTTATCTTAAAGCTGATTAACTGTAATCCTACATGAGTTAATGATTACTTTGTAAATATTTGCAAAATAGCAATAAAAGTTGGCAAAAATTATAGGCAGACAATTCACAGAAATATAAATTACCAATAAATATGTGAAAAATGTTCACTTAGTTTAGTGTTCTTTCATGGTTAATTTTCAGCAACCTAAAATGGCTTAGGAGGAGAGGCAGAACTAAACAGTTTCAAGAAAAACCAATACTATTAAGAGGTTTCTTATGTTAATAGAAACAAAAAAATGGAAAATGAGAAACCTACTCACTGACAAGTGTGTAGGACTGAAAAAATACCTGTGATGGAACAATAGACGATGTGAGGAGCAATCTTGTCTATATCTGCATATCCTAGGCCCATTGCAGACAGTTTTCCAGGGACATAGTTTTCCACAAATACATCACAAACAGCTGCAAGCTGAAGGAAGAGGTAAAGATGAGTCAGACTTCTTAAAGAACTTCCAAACTTTCAACAAATCCTCACATTATAGAATTCTAATTTCAGTAAACACAACTGATACTTTTGTAACAGTCCAGAAAAATTGCAGGAAAAGTAAAATCATGAAGTAGAATGAGATCAACATAAAGGCTCTGGTCAATTATTTGAGGTATTACTGACAGAAAAACATTGGCTATTAAACTTTCAGTAAATACCATTGCATTAAATGGATTCTGCTTATGTTAAGTGTAAAACATATCTAGGTTACATGGACCAAATGTATTCTTAGAAGTTTAGGTAGAAAAATAGAATATAAATATATAAAATATATAAAAAACATCTTTTAAACCCTTTATAAAAAGAACTAAACACAATAACCTTACTACTCTACAGCCCTATTATGTGATATTACTCATTACAACATGAACATATAGGTACTTAATACATGTAAATATGAGTCTGAGATGCTTCTATCTTTTCAGATGCTTTCTTTCCAAAGTTTTAAATGCATTTAATAAGTCATTTTTAAACTACTAAACTATAACCCAGTAAATCAGTAACTGTCTGAAACAAGACATAGATTTTGATTTCCAGATCACTGCTGTAGGAATTAGAAGACAATGAACCATTGTAAACCTTAATCTTAAAATTCTTTTCAAAATTTCAATTGTTACATGTTTTTTAAAGTCTTTTTTTTTTTTTTTTTATTGTTTTTGACAGAGAAAGAGAAAGACAAAGAGAAAAGGGAGAGCCCAGAGCAGTCTCCGTAGTTGTACATCATTAGTTTTCACTATAGTTTTACTCCACAGGTAGGCACAGGGGTGCACAGGGCAGAAACTGGGACAAGGGCCTCCTGTATGGAAAGCACATCCCCATGAGCTGGAGGACTCCCACATGGGAGGCACTCCCAGGGCGAAAGCCGAACTGGGGACCTCCCACATGGGAAGCTTGCCCCGTGAGAACCGAACTGAGGACACACCCCAGTTCAGCACATGGGCCCACAGGCCAGGGCTGGGATTCGATCCTCAGACCCCAGGGGTGCAAGACGAGTGTTCCACCAACTAAGCTATCCCAGCATCCCCTTAAAGTTTTTCTTAAAGTCATCACAGAAGTTATTCTAGGTCACCCAGACAAATTCATTACAGTAATTATTGAACACATCTAAGTACCTAATAACTATTTAATAAAAATTTTAATTGCCATGTTGACACAGATTTAGATACACTCAAATACATATGAATGTAATAGAATCAAACTCTAGACCAGGGTGGACAAACTTTTTATATAAAAAGGTAAAATAGTAAATATTTTACTCTTTGCAAGCCACATGATTTTCTGTCACACATTCTTACTTATTTTTCTTTAGCAATCTTTAAAATTCTAAAATCCACTCTTAGTCCATGAGCCATACAAAAATAAACCTGATTTGGCTCGCATAGTTTGCCAATCTTTGGTCTAGATGGAAAAGGTTTAATTAGCATAAACTTTAGATGGAAACACATAAATAAGTTGAGTACTTGTCTATTATTGTGTCATCAAAATTGGAGTGTGTATATGGAATTTCCTGAGTTAACTAAATTTGGCAGGGGCGGAGGGAGGAATATAGGGGGATCTTAGGAGACATCCTAAGGAAATAAGTTGTTATCCTCCAGAGCTCCTGAAACACTGAAACAGAGGTACCGAAAGCCCAGGTGACCACCTGCAGGAGGAGTGATAAATATATTAAGACAAAGACATAGACAGAAAAGTTCAAGTACGCACCCCAAATCTCAAGTCATATGTCAGGTACCAACTAACAATGAGCTGCTTCTCCTATGGGCAACTCCATATAGCATGTACAAGGAGAGTCCCAATAAAGATGCATTTATTTATTGTTAATAATTCTAACAAGTATTGCTTGGGAGTTTGAAGGGAGAACAGTGTTAGTGTTACATAAAACACAAAGCTACAGTACACATCAATTTATTCTACAAATTTCTCTGTACCTCTATTTACTACTTAAAAAATACTGCTGCAGGCACTAAAGAAAATAAACTAAATCAAATACATCTAAGACTTCTACACTGGCCATCTCTTACTGCATGAATTCTGATTGGAACATGATATAGTAGAGTACCTTATGCAAATGACATTTAATAAAAATTTCTATTTTAAAAAAGCCTGTGTGGGTTCCTCAAATAGTTAAACATATAATAGAATTACAACATGACCTAGCAATACCACTCCTAGGTATAACTGAAAACAGGGACTCAAGACAGATATTTGTATGCAAATGTTTATAGCAGCATTATTCACAATAGCCAAAAGGTAGTAGCAAAAACCTGTGTCCATCAACAGACAAATGTATCCATAAAGTGGAATATTATTCAGTCACAAAAAAAGATATTTTGATACATGCTATAACATAGATGAACCTTGAAAAGATTATTATGTTAAGTGAAATTAACTAGGCACAGAAGTACAAATATTATATGATTTCACTCACATGAAATATCCAGAACAGGCCAAATCAAAGACAGAAAGGGATTAGAGATTCTCAGGGGTTGGGAGGAGAGAGAAGTGAAGAGTTATTAGATTTATTACTTAATAGATAAGAGTTTCTATCTGGGGTGATGAAGTATTTTAGAAATAGATAGTAGTGATGGTTGAACAACATTATGAATATAATGCCACTGAATTATAAACTTAAAATTGATTAAAACAAAAATTTTCATGTTATATATATTTTACCACAACAAAAACAAATTTTTTACCTATGTAGGGCACTTGTATATCTAGACTTCTATGGAATCTTAAGTCACATCTCAATCCACAATAAAGTACCCAGATGGAACACAAGCAAATACACTGCTTCAATAAGACAAAGATATAAATATAATAACATGCTAAAAATTCTAAATATCTCAAGGACAGATTAAAAGCAATATATATGTTATCATCCCATGTTTTGGGGGGGGAATCATATACAAGGGCATAGAAATTTGATATGATACACTAAAATATTGATCTTTTTCCCAGGAACAGTCATTACCTGTGTAACAAGAAAAACATTTTTAACTAAAAATGTGCTCAGAGCACCATGTAGTCTAACTCTACAGTGTTATGAGAAAATTATGGAAAAGTTAAATGTAAGAGCTAATAATTTCTACTGATTAAGATACCCAGTAGTTTTGGGGTTTTTTTTAAGATTTATTTTATTGTTTTTGACAGAGACAGAGACAGAGAGAGACAGAGAGAGAAGGGGAAGGGCCCAAAGCAGTCTCCATAGTTGTACATCATCAGTTTTCAACATAGTTTCATTCTACACAGGTGGGCAGGGGGGGCCCACAAGCAGAAACTGGGCTGTGGGCCTCCCACATGGGAGGCATGCCCCCGAGAGGTGGGGGCTGAACTGGGGACCTCCCATGTGGGAAGCTCACTCTGGCGAGAACTGAACTAGGAGCCACACCCCAGTTCAGCATATGGGTCCTCACAGGCCGGGGCTGGGATGCAATCATCAGACCCCTGGACTGCAAAACAAGCACTTAACACACTGAGCCATCCTGGCATGCTCCCCCACTCCCGCTCCCCACCAGTAGTTTTTTATGATATCCAAAACTCAGTATGTATGCACTATGATATTTATTGATAAAATATCCCTAAAAAAGTGTATAGGGCATAAATTATTCTTTTCTCCACTTTATAAATATTTATTTTAAATAAATTAAAACTAGGTACATACTAGATATTCTTAGTGAGTTTGTCATTCAACATATTCTCTTCCCCTCTCTGTTTCAAGATATTTGCCATTTCAAAATCATGTATGTCCCCTATTGCTTTAGTAAAGTCATTCATAAAAATTCTAAACAGACTGTGCTAAAATTAGACCCATCAGAAAACTTCCTTTAAGTTATACTGATCTTCACATTATCTCCAAGTATTATACAAGTCAGTTGCTTCAGGGGAGACCAAATGTTTACTGTATTTCCCTGACATAATAATCTGCTAAGAAAGAAACTCAGAAAAAAATTAATAGTTTCCAGTTTTGATGGTGATCACCTCTTCCTCATGTAGGTTCTCACAAATTATCGAATAATCTATTCTGGAATCTTGCAACAATAAAAAACAAGCCCAATTTTGAAAGAGTTAGAGAACCACCATCTTTTTCTTTCTAAAAGAGAGAAAAATAAATAAATCTTCCTTCCCGTAACAGAGTAAATAAGAACTAAAATCAATTTAAAATATAGAGTACCTGCTTGAGAGTTCTCTTCATTAGAAATAATTTAGGAACAAAACAGATGAGCAAAATCAGATAGAAATAGAGGGAAAAGAGAAAATAATAACAACACTTATGAGTAAAAAAAATCATAAAACAATTTTAATGTTATGTCAAAAAATGTCCATATTCATAGATGTATTCTGAAGAATTTAAAAGCAAAATTTAATAATATCTCCCACTTTCTTTTGAATAGTTCAAAAATACACACACAAACACATACATATACATATGTATAGATATATAAACAAGTAGATATAGCAAAATGTTAGAATTGCTACACCTAGACATAGGGTAAATGAGTTGATTATACCATTCTTTCAACTTTTTTATGTTTGAAATTTTTATAATAAAAGGTTGGGAGAAAATAAAACCTGTGGCATTACTCTGCAGACCATTACACATGCATGCACAAAGTATGGCTATCATGACTGTCAACTAATTAACATGGAGAATTATTTGAAATATAGACATGTTACAATGTTATGAAATCATGTTGTCATAAAAATACCAGGCTAAGCAGAGTTCTGTTTTTCACACAACCTATTTTTGGTCAACCTAGTTGACAAAGGAGTCATATTTTTTGGAACTCTCATGTATCTAGCTGATTGCTTTGCATAATACTTTGGAAATGTTTCTATAACCTAGACTCAATATATTAGCAATCATAGCTAACAAGGTCTGAATGCAGAAATTGTTTTGCTACTCTTAAGGCCAAAAGAGAAATCTATGCCATAAAGAATAAAAAGACTAGGCAAAAATAATTTTTCCTCTACGTAGTAATATACAAAACTTAGGAATGATATAACCAGCCAAAAATCATAGACACAAATAATATCTCCAGACTAAGTTTAATATGTGTTGACATGTAATTTATTGTTATCAATCAGACATGAAGAGAAATCAAGTCCACAATGAAACTTAATTTAAAACTGTTATAGTCAGGTGGAGGACACTGGCAGAATCAAACTGAAGCAAAAAGAAAGTCTCAGTAATTACTTATTTTGGTCAGAATTATACCTGCAGGCCTAAAATCTTCAAATGTACATTCAAATTACTCTTAGTAGTAAGAGTTTTGAATTCAATCTAAAACTGCTTCATCAAGAAGCCCTATTGAAATTGTAACATATTTGTTCAATGCAATCTGAAAACCTGATTATTCAGGATAAATATCAGAATGTTCTAAAAAAAAAAAAAAAAAAAACTGTGAAGACTGGAATGAAATTGAGAAACACAAAACAGAAAAAAAAGAATTAACAATCCCTTAGATAAATAATAATAATAACAGCTACTAAGAGATAAAAACAAGAACCTGAGAATGAAGACAACAAGAACTGGGATGAGGTGAGAGTAGCCACTGTAGAAAAACAGAACAGGGCTACAATAATAAAGAACAATTTAGAAAAACCAAACCAAATTTCAACTGAAAAAAAAAAAAACTAACTAAATCATGCTATAAAAATATATATATACGAAAAAAGGCAGTAAGGTCAGGACAATTATCAAGCTTTGGATTCAAAATATATCTAGTAAACAAAAATTCTGTATTTGCTGGATTGTTTCAACAGAACCAAAGTGGATGGTCACTGATTCTTAATAAATAAATTATATGTTAATTAGTCAAATAGACAAGAAAAGTAGGAGCAGAGCAATAATATTAATGCTTTGGCATGAAACAAATTTTTCGATTTGGTTCTATAATCAGACATCTTGATTAGATCTTTAACTTTAACAAGGATGATAAATAAGTTTTATCTCACATGACGAATCCAACTCCATGTGCACTAGAAACAAGAATAACAGCTAATACTTAATGAGTGCTGACTACAGCAGGCATTCTTCCACACATATTACACATATTAAATCAATTTTAACAACCCTAAGAAGTAGGTACTGATAATCCTCATTTCACTGATAAGGAAACTTAGTCATAAAGAAATAAGTTAAGTAACTCACTTGACTTGCCTGAAGTCACATAGGTAGTAACTAGAAAAAAGATGTGAATCCCAGCAGTGGATTGGTATGTTATGCCCGAAACCATTGCATAATCCTGACCTTTAAGGAATACATATCAAGTCTGGATATACTGGCCATATGAATGTTAGAAAAAGCTTTGGGCTTCTCAGATGATGTGACCCAGAGTCCAAATTCTAGCTCTTCTCTTTACTAGCTATGTGATATTTAGAGCATAACTTAAGACTCGTAAACTATTTCTGGGATGCCAGGATAGCTCAACAGGTTGAGTGCTTGCCTTGCATCAGTGAGGTCCAGCGATCGAGTCCCAGCCCCGGCCCGTGCAGACCCATATGCTGAACTGGGACATGCTTCCCATATGGGAGGCTCCTGGTTCATTTCCCACCCTGTGAGGCCCCACAGACTACTCGGGGCCCTTCTCCTTCTCTCGGTCTCTCTCTTGGTCTCTCTCTCGGTCTCTCTCTCTCTCTCTCTCTCTCTCTCTCTCTCTCTCTCTCTGTCAAACAATAAAATAAATCTTAAAAAAAAATAAGATAAAAACTATTTACTTCCTATGAAAACAAGGATTCTATTATAATACCTCATTTACAAGTCAGATTCTGAGGATTTGAGGAGATAATCTATTTAGTGCTCAAGCTTTAACACATGATACAGAGGATGCTGGGATCGTTCAGCGGTTGAGCGCTTGCTTCACAATCATGAGATCCCAACCCATGCAAGCCCCAAATGCTGAACTGCAGTGCAGCTGTGGCCTTCAGGACGACTCAGGGGCAGCTGGGGGTCCCACCTCCCAGGCAAAAGGTCCCCAGTTCGGTTCCTGCCCCACATAGCCCCATATTCACCTGGGTGGAGTGAATCCATGTCACAACTAACAATGTACAACTATGGAGACAGTTCTGGGCTCTCACTCTTGCTCTCTCTTTCTCATCTCTCAAACAATAAAATAAATCTTTTTTAAAAATGATGCAAAGTAGGCAGTCAGTCAATAGTAGCTGAATACCCTCACAGTGTGGAAAAACACTATACACAATATGCAAGAAATTATAAATCAAATCATGAGGAGAGACCCCAAAAAACCTGGAATTTATAAGAGTGTATTTATTCTCACATTTAAACTGCAGTCACCTTCAAAGTGCTCTCCATTTGATGCAGTACACCTATTGAGATACTATTTTCCACTGCTCAAAACATTTTTTTGAGCTTGTCAATTTTGATGCCTTTTAGTGCTTCTGACATTTTTTGTTTGTTTCACCTCTTCCCAATCAGCAAAATGTTTCCCTTTGAGGACTTTTTCAACCGGGGAAACAAAAAGACATAGCTCAGGGTGAGATCTGGTGAACAGGAAGGGTGAGGCATGAATATCATGCTGTTCTTTGGTCAAAAACTGCTGAATACTCAGCACGGTATAGGCTGGTACACTGTCATGCCACACACTGTTCGTGTAAACCATCCATCACGAAATGGGCAAACACGTTGCAAGAGTCTCTAAAAAAATTCACTGGAGCCCAATGAATGTAGCATCTTACAACACCAGCTGGTACACTGATGCAGATGGGTTCCTAGAACATTCACTTAGTGGGGAATCCTGCACTACCAGGGGCCCACGCTCCAGAAGATAATTTTGGTCTCTTTGGGGTCCACCCTTGTATACTTACTAAAAAGTAAAGTTAAATTCTAGAAAGGCATTTACAGCAAAATTACAGATTGTCAATGAAATAAAGTTTTAAAACACTTTTACTCTTATGTTCAAATCCCTATTTACAACGGAGGTGGTTAAGATGCTTTCCATTGAGCATACTGTACCTCTTTGATGATTTTCACCCCTTTTGGATTCTTGATATTAACAGCTATACTCTAAAAATTAAAATACATATATTAAAATGATATCATAGTTTTTTCTTATTACTGACAGTTCAAAAAGGGAGCCATTCATATCATAGATTCTCCTTTAAAAGCAAATGTATTTTCCTCCTGAAGAAACATTTAAATCATCTTTACCGATTTTATTTGCAATTTAGATATATTACACTACAGCAAGGATTACAGTAAAAATTCTTCAAATAATAATACTGAGTATTAGGCAATTAGCAATCTCCAAAATAAAATGTAAAAAGCCATTTAACAAATTTAATAAAATTATTTCCATTTTAAACCATTATAAATAAATTCTCATGAAATATTTTAAGTTAGTAGAAAAACTTAGTAAAAGCTCTACTGCTTCTATTTGGTAACTGGTAAATGAATAAAATTTCACCTTATTTGAAATATTAGTTACATCTACAAAAAAGGGTAGAAAGAAACAAGGCAAGATAATATCAAAAGTTTTCAAAAGTTTTATTATTACGAGAGAATTACCCAAAGAAAGCAAAATAAAAAAAATTTTTTAAAAGAAATGATATTCTTACTTTTTTATTTCTGTTTACACTGAGAAAATAAGTACTTTCTGTCCCCACAAAGGGTGGCCCCCAAGTTCGTGTATCATCACCAGCTCCTGAAAATAATAGAATGAGCTATTAATCTTTAATTTTGAAACATCATGAGACATTTAAAACCAACAGGCTCACTCATCATATACATTCACTGGTGCCTGAACAAGATCTGCTCAATTCAAGAAAATCAGCAACCTAGAGGCAGCTATAGAAGTTAATTAGAACTGTCCAAATTCTTTCCCTGTTCATGTTAATCATTAAATTTGTCCTAAGTTAAAAACCAGAAAGAAATATCCTACTGGCAGTTTTCAGATTTAAAAAATGGCAAATTTGAGGGGGGAAAATTAATCTGTTTTCGGCAAGTCAGTCAGTCAGCTCTTTGTGTTTCTTGGTAATAAATGTGCAAAGAAACTGTTGAGTCTGGCACAGGGTGGAACCGAACGAGAGGCCTCCCTCATGGGAGGCAAGAACCTTCACCACTATTCTGGTGGTTGCCAGTTATGCCACAGTACAGTACATGGGTTTGCACAGGCCAGGGGCTGGGGCCGGGACTCAATCCCCAGACCACATGGTTGCAAAACAAGCACTCAACCTATACAGCCATCTCAGCATCCCAAGGCCAAACTGTTTTCACTGACTTGGGAACTCTGTTCCAAATCCATAAGCATTAGATCTTGAAGAATAAACAATAATACTAATTTTTGAAAACTTCCCCAAAACACTGTTTATGGGATGATGTAAAAGATATAAAAAACACAAACTCAGGGATGCCGGGAGAACTCAGCAGGTTGAATGCTTGTCTTGCAATCATGAGGTCTAGGGATCAAATCCCAGCCCCAGCCCAAGCAAACCCACATGCTGAACTGCAGTGCAACTGGTAACCACCAAGCCCAGTGCAAAGGTTCTCGCTTTCTATGCAGGAGGCCCCCAGTTCAGTTCCCACCCCACAAGGCTCCACATCCACCTGTGGGGAACAAAACCATGTCACAGCTAAAGATATACAACTGTGGAGACTGCTCTGGGCCCTCCCCGCTTCTTTCTCTCTCCCTCTTTCTCTCTCTCTCTCTCTCCTTCTCTCAAACAATACAATAAATCTTTTGTTTGTTTGTTTTTGACAGAGAGAGAGACAGAAAGAGACAGAGAGAAGGGGGAGCACCCAAAGCAGTCTCCATAGTTGCACATCATCAGTTCTGGGCATTTTGTTTTTTTGTTTTTTTGACATGGTTTCATTCCAGACAGGTGGATGGGGGCCAGGCAGGGTGGGAACCAGGCTGGGGGCCCAAACCAGGGGCCTCCCACATGGGAAGTACAACCCAGTTCAGCATATGGGTCCGCATGGGCCAGGGCCACGACCAGAGTTGATCCTCAAACCCTGGGGCTGCAAAGCGAGAGCTTAATATGCTGAGCCATCCTTGCTTCCCCCAATAGATCTTTTTTTTTTTTTTAATTTTTGAAAAGGAACATGGACTCTGCCCTTTGAGTGCTTGTTGGAGGAAAGGAGCACACAACATGAGACTTTCCTAAGCAACTTTACCAATAACAGTATGAACTGAACACCAAAATGCTAAGGTGGAACCAAATAAAAGTAAGAATTATGTACACAGAATAAGTTTATTTGGTGGACAAAGGGGGAAGAAAGAGTGGAAAAGATATTAGATGAAATACATAAAAACAAAGAACTGATGTACACTTAGGTGTTTTTCCCTCAAAATCTTTAAAATTATAAAATGGGGGGAAGCCAGGATGGGTCAGTATGTTGAGTGGTAGCTTTGAGGCCCGGGGTCCAAGGATTGAATCCCAGCCCTGGCCCAAGCAAACCTATGTGCTAAGGTGAGGTATAGCCCACAATCTGGTTCTCACTGGGGCATGCTTCCCATGTGGGAGGCCCCTGGATCAGCCTCCAGCTTGTGGGGGCATGCCTCCCACGTGAAACATCTCCGCTCGGTTCCTGCCCTGTGGGGCCCCCCACCCACCTGTGTGGAATGAAACTATATTGAGAAGACTGATGATGTGCAACTATGGAGGCTGTCTCGGCCCTTTCCCTCCTCTCTGTTTCTCTCTGTCTCTCTCTCTCTCTCTCTCTCTGTCAAGAACAATAACATTAATCTTTTTTAAAAAAGAAATTATAAAATGGGAAAATGTTTCTTTTATTACAAATAGAAAAAGAATGACTTAGGTTGGGGTACTTGAGTTTCTTTTTGAAAGACTTAGACTCCTTTTCCAACTCCTTCATTTGTGTCCTATTCCTTCCCTTTTTACCTTCCCCCTTTTCTTTGCCTTTCCTTCATCCCACAGTGAGGGAGTGTGACCATGCCAAAAGGGCTAAGGAGGGCCAGAATCACAGCTGAATGCCTGAAGATTCCTTAGTAGGTATGTTATCTTGCACAAACTGCTTTACCTCTCTGTATCTCTGTCGTCTCCTTTATAATCTAGGAATAATAACATCAGCTTATAAAGTTTATGTACAGATTAAATAAATTAACATAGGCAAAGTGCTTAGAAATGTGCCTGGCATATGGTAAGTGTTGTTCACATCGTTACACATTGCATCTCAGTTTCTACCAGACACTTTCAGGTGCCTGTGAAGAACCTGGCTTAAGCCTTGGCCCTTGACACTGTAAGGAGTAAGAAGAGATCATTACTATAGGTTCACAGAAAATAAGGAATGGGGAAGAGAAAATAATCATTTCATTCCAATTCTCTCCTCATCACCTATACAGATACATGGATATTTTTTAAACTATTAAAAATATTATTATCCTGTTCCTATGTTTTAAAGAAAGCAATAGCTTTACCTTGTCTTTCCACTTTTATAATTTCTGCTCCGAGATCTCCTAAATTCATAGTAGCAAAAGGTCCAGCCAGTACTCTAAAATGTAACCAATGATAAATTACCATCTTAAAGATTTTTACATTCATTATTTTCTTAACAGTACATCAATACAGACAAGCTCATATAATGTTATATAGGAAGAATTAAAATTATTAGAATTGTTCAAAAATGTAATTTGGCCATATGTGTCAAGAGCTTTAAAACATTATTTCCTTAGATGCAATAATTCTACTTCCAGAATTCTATCCCAAGGAGGAAATTAAAAGATTTCCTGAGACAAACATTTATGTAAAAACCTAATATATAATAGTGAAATATTTTGGGATGATTAAATAATGTTGTCACTACTACATAATAAAAAAGCATATTATATTTTTGTGGGTAAAATTATAATTTCAATATGGTTTAAATTTTTGTTTTTAAAAATTTATATAAATATTATCTGACAACTAAGTCCATGAACATCCTAGGAAAAAGTGCTACATACTTCATCGCTGAATGACATTACTGTCACCTTTGAAGTGCTCCCCTTGGGATGCTATACACTGATGCCAGCACCTAGTCTACCCTTCAAAGCAATTTTGGAACTCTTTGTCTGGAATGGCCATCAGAGCCACCACTGTATTACCCTTGATGCCCTGAATATCATTAAAATGTCTTCCTTTCAATATTTCCTCTATCTTCAGGTAAAGAAAAATATCACTGGGGACCAGATCAGGTGAATAGAGAGGGTGTTTCAATACAGTATTTGTTTTTTGGCAAATAACTCCCTCATAGACAGTGCCGGGTTAACTGGTGCATTGTGACGCAAGAGCCATGAGTTGCTGGATAAAAGTTCAGGTCATTTTCATCTTTTTCAGGTAGCCCTTTCAGCACTTCCAAATAGTCAATTTGGTTGACTGTTTGTCCAGTTGTTATAAATTCAGAATGAACAATTCCTCTGACATCAAATATGGTTAGCAACATTGTTTTGACTCCTTATTGGGACTGATGGAATTTTTTTGGTCCTGGAGAATTGGCTGACTTCCATTGTGCACACTTTGACGCTTTGTTTCACAGTCATGTTGGTACACCCATGTTTCATTACCAGTGATAACACAGCACAAAACATTGTCTTGCTGCTCCAAAAGGTCTTGGCAAACTTTGACTCTCCTTGCTTTTTGTTCCTAGGTGAAGTCCTTTGGGACCATTTTGCATACACCTTTCTCATGCCAAGATTTTCAGTGAAGATTTTCATTTCTCTATTGATATTGATTTGGTCTGCTTTCTTTTTCACTGTGAGCCAACAATTTTGACACACGATTCGAGGAATTTCTGCAATGTTTATGTCAGTTCTTCTCATTCCTCACCACCCAGATCTCTCTTCATCAGTGACACTTTCTCTCCATCAGTGACGCTTTCTCTCCCCTCAGCAAAACATTTAATCCATTTGTACACTGCCATTTTCTTCATGGCATTATCCCCATAAAGTTGAACTAACATGTCCCTGATTTCACTCCCGCTCTTACCAAGTTTAATAAGAAATTGAATGTTCATTGCTGTAATTAAGGCTCTGACATTCTTATGATGGCACAACGAAACACACAACATTAATGAACACCATTCAGCAAGACATGACCACACATCAACACAAACACAGCGGTGAGATACTGATATACCAAGATTATGAAACCTTACTGAGTTGTTTGTACAGTGCTGCCAATGTAAGGATATTGTAGCAAGTTCATGCACTTAATTGTCAGACTTTGTATGTAGATTAGATAAAAATGAATGAATATACTAATTCTCTTTTAGACTGATAAAAATATAGGAATTTCTTTTTTCCAAAATTTTGGTAAGAATATAAGCATCCTTTATAATCTAAAATATAAATGAATGTTTTTTGAGAGAAAGTTAAAGCTCAACCACCAATACACAGATAAGCCAATACAAACCTTGTCAGATCCAGAACTTTTATACCCTCCAATGGTTTCACATTGTCAGCATCTGGCAAACACAAAATATATGAAGAGTATTGGTTACTAATTTAGAGGAGAATGCAGAATTCTTTATATTGTGCTTTTTATTTATAATATTTCTGCTTTATGTGTACACAGAAATCTTCACCTGATTCAATCAAGTCTATCTGTAAAAATTAAAACCTACAATTGCAGATTACTCTCAATTAACTAAGTCTCCCGCTACAGTTATGACAGTTTGTCCAAAGAAAAATAAAAAGCAAGAGGAGGAGGATGTGTAGGCTGAGCATAGAGAATTTTTAGGGCACTAAAAATGCTCTGCATGGTATTAAAGATGTATTTTTATTTTATTTTTTTATTGTTTTTTTGTTTGTTTGTTTTTTTATTTATTTTTTTTTTTGACAGAGAGAGAGAGAGAGAGATACAGAGACAGAGACAGAGAGAGAACTGAACTGGGGGAGCTCCCAGTTCAGCATATGGTTCCGCACAGGCCGAGGCCAGGATTCGATCCCCGGTCCCCAGCGCTGCAAGGTGAGCGCTTAACCCACTGAGCCATGCCGGCTTCCCCCTTTTATTGTTTTTGACAGAGAGAGAGATACAGAGAGAGACAGAGAGAAGGGGGAGGGTCCAGAGCCATCTCCATAGTTGCACATCATTGGTTTTTCCACAGATGGGCGTGGGACTGCACAGAGCAGGAACTGGGCCGGGGTCTCACCCTGGTGAGAACCAAACTGGGGGCACTCCCCAGTTCAGCATATGGGTCCACACAGGCCAGGGCCGGGATTCAATCCTCGGTCCCTGGGGCTGCGAGGTGAGCACTTAACCCACTGAGCCATCCTGGCTTCCCTCTGCATGGTATTATAATGTTAGATATGTCATTGTACCTTTTTCCAAATCCAAGGAATGTACACCACCAAGAGTGAACCCTAGTGTAAAGTATGGACTCTGGATGATTATTATGTATGTTCACCACTTGTAACAAATATACCACTCTGATGTGTGTGGAGGGGATATTGATAACTGAGGATGCTATGTATATGTAGGAGAGGGGATATAGAAGAAATCTCTGTACCTTCCTCTCAATTTTGCTGTGAACCTAAAACTGATATAAAAATATATACTCTTAAAAAAATAAAAAGTAAACTAAAGAAAAAAGTACTAGCAAGAAAACCATAATGACAAAGACCTCTGTATATTTTTTCTACATTTAAGATAAGGAAAAAAATGAATTTTAAAGGTTTATTAAACAATTTATCATCATAATGTGTATTTCCTTTTTTGCTTCACTCATCAGTCTCAAAAATAAGTAGATTGGTCAGTAATTATAGAAATAATTCACAAAACATATTTAATATCCACATTAAATGAGGGGGAAGCTGGGGTGGCTCAGGGTGCTAAGAGCTCACTTTGCAGCCCCAGAGATGAAGGATCGAATCAGGCCCCAGCCTGTGAGGACCCATGTGCTGAACTGGGGTGTGCTTCCTATGCAGAAGGCCCCCAGTTCGGTTACTGCCCACCCTGGTTTGGCTCCTGGATCAAGGGAGCATGCCTCCCATGTGGGAGACCCCCGCCCTGTGCAGCCCCCACCCACCTGTGTGGAACAAAACCATGTTGAAAACTGATGATGTACAACTATGGAGACTGCTCTTGGCCCTCCCCCTTCTCTCTGTCTCTGTCTCTCTATCTCTGTCTCTGTAAAAAAAAACCAATAAAATAAATCTTTTTTAAAAAGCATTAACTCACAAAATCAAATTCTAGTTAAATGTCTAGCAGTTTACATTATGATGACTAAGAGCCAGCTGAACTTATGGAGAAAAATGATGAAAATACTGGTTCAATACATTTTTTTTTAACTACACTTTATTTTTTAGAGTTAGTTTTAGATTTACAGCAAATTTGAGCAGAACGTACAGAGAATTCCTTTGTGTTCCTTTCCCCTACACATGCACAGACTTACCCACTGTCAACATCCCTCACCAGAGTGGTACATTTTTATAACTGATGAACCTACATTGACATATCACTATCACCTAAAATCCACAGTTTACACTAGGGTTCACACTTGACATTGTATATGTTTGTACAAATGTATGACATGTATTTATTATTATAACATCATACAAAATAGTTTCACGGCCCTAAAAATCCTGTGTTCCACCTATTTATCCCTTCCTTTCCTCTAACCCCTGGCAACCAATCTTTGTACTGTATCTATGTTTGCCTTTTCCAGAATATTATATAGTTGAAATTATACAATAGGTAGACTTTTCATACTGGCTTAGTTCACTTAGTAATATGCATTTAAGTTTCCTTCATGGTTTGATAAATCATTTCTTTTTAGTGCTGAATAATATTCCAGTACCTGGATATACCACAGCTTATTTATCCATTCACCTATTTATTACTGAAGGACATGTTGGCCACTTCTAAGATTTGGCACTTATGGCAAAAGTTGCTATAAATGTAATGTGCAAGTTTTTCTAAACAGATAAGTTGGCAACTCATTGAGGTAAATATCAAGAATCATAATTGCTGAATCATATGGTAAGGGCATGTATAATTTTCTACTCTGTCTTCCAACATAGCTGTACCATTTTGAATTTGCATTGCATTTTGCAATGAATGGGAGTTCCTCAGTTTAATACTTTAAAATAAAAAACAAAAAAACCAATGTACTCAATCAACAGTAGGTTAAGAATGAGGGTTACAGAAGTCATATACCTGTACACATTATAGGCTTGAGAGAGATGAAACATAACGGGCACAGAGATTCTTAGCCAGGTGGTGCCCAAACCATACTGCTCTAGCAAGGAATATGGGAAGTCTATGGAGTGGGCAATCTCTCTTAGAAGTAAGCCAATTTATTATTTTATAATAAGAAATTTCTGGGGGAAGCTGGGATGGCTCAGCAGGTTAAGCGCTCGCTTTGCAGCCTGAAGGCAGAGGATCGAATCCTGGCCCTGGCCCATGCAGACCCATGTGCTGAACTGGGGTGTGCCCCCAGTTCAGTTCTTGCTGGGGCCTATGTGGGAGGCTCCAGGCCCAGTTCCTACCCTGCACAGCCCCGAGCCCACCTGTGGATTGAAACTACATGAAAAATTAATGCTGTCAACTATGGAGACTGCTCTGGGCCCTCCTCCTTCTCTCTGTCTCTCTCTGTCAAAATAAAAAATAAATAAATAAAAATCGATTGCCAATAAAAATTTCTGTCACAGTAATAGAAAGTATGTATAGTACACATGACTGGTGCATTATTTTCTTGCAAGCACACTTATGTGGGCAAACAAGTTATATTCAGAAGATAAATTGATCAGCAAAGGATCAGAAAAAGGAAAGTAGCTAAAAGAATGTGTAATGTGGTAGACTGTTATAGCAATGGCTTCTACAAATTACACTTTCAGATATCCACTCCTTTGTATATTCCCCTTTCAAATTGACTCTTGGCTTAGACATTTGTCTTGCTTTAGCCAATGGAACACTAGCAAACAACATCAGCAGAGGCTGGATAAGTGCTTGCACACTAGGGCTTGAATTTTGGAAATGGTTCCACCTTCATATGAAGAATCACAAGATTAAAGAACACATAGAGAGAAGCACAACCATCCAGTCACTGAAGCTATCCCAGCTGAGGTCCCAGATATGTGGGTGAAGCCATCTTAGAACATGCAGATATAGACAAATGAGTTCAGATGAGTCCAGTAGAACACCCAAAGAACTTTGAGAAAAAAATAAGCCATTGTTGTTTTAAACCACTACGTTTTGTTTTGCTATGTAGCAATAAACAGAAAGGCTTATGACAGAGATAGATTATTTTGGCAGTCAGAGTGATCCTTTTAAAATGTAAAACACATAATATAATTCCCCTGCTCAAACAGCTCCAATAGCTTTCTACCAAACTTAGAATGAAATCCAGTATCTTACCACAGCCTACAGGTCCTGCTTGTTCTGGCCCTTGGCTACCTCTCCAAACTCATTCCCTATCATTCTTCCCCAGCTATATTAGCCTTCTTGCAGTTCCTTGAACACATTTATATTTTAGGGCCTGTGGCAGAATGAGAGATGTACCACTCAGATTTCCCTCCAAAGATAAAGCCTTCTGCCCATCTACAAATGGCATGGTTAGCTTAGAACTTCCAGTATTAAAATATCTTCACCAAAGACCACCTCAGCTAAGACAGCACACTATTCTTAAGGTAGCCCCTGGTTAAATGACTGAGCAAGTCATTCCCTAGACCTGGAACTCTTCCTCCATACACTTTCATGTCTTCCTCATTTCATTCAAATTTCTGCTCAAACAGAGAGCTTGCTAATTGTAGCACTCCCCTGAATCTCCACATCTACTTTAGTTTTCTTTATAACACTTATCATTTACCTATATTATAAGCTTATTTATTTATTTTATTACAGTCTTTCCCACTAAAATCTAGTCTCGATGAGAGCAGGACTCATCTGTCTTCAATCCCTGTGCCTAGAACAGTTTCTGGCACAATGTGGATACTCACTAAGGTTAGCTGAAGATCAATCACTCTGGGAGGCAGTGACAGAGGGAGGGAGAAATCCATACACTTGATAATTAGTATTCTCACTGCAGTGAACTGAATGTTCATGCCTCCCCTCCCCACCCCTGCCCAAAATTCTTATGTTGAAATCCTAACCCCCAAGGTTACTGTATTAGGAGATGGGGGCTTTGGGAGGTAATTAGGTTATGAGGGTAGAACATTCAGGAATGGAATTAGTGCCCTTATAAAAAGAACACCCTGAAAGTTACCTTGCTCCCTTTATGCCACGGTAGGACACAGCAAGAAGTTAGCAATCCTCAACCCAGAAAAGGACCTCATCCTATTCCAACCATGTTGGCACTCTGATCTCAGACTTCTAGAACCGTGAGAAACAAATTTCTGTTAAGTCTGTGGTATTCTGTCATAGCAGCCCAAACTAACTAAGATCATTAAGAGACAAGAATCCTCAAGGTCAGGTAGCTAATTTTTCTTTCATCTGTACAGAACTTAAATAAGGTGAAAAAAGAGGCAGTTAAACAAAAAGACAGTGGAAATGTTCTGCCAAAGAAAATAATGGTGATTTGAGTGTACAGTTAAACTTAGAAGATAGAATGGAAAATAAAAGTAAATAAAGAAAGGGAGTTGAGCAAAGATGGCAGGGGAAAAACTATCAGAGAAAAATTTCCATCAGTAAGACAGCTAAAGAACAATTTTAAATAACAAGAATAGTCAATAGTTGATTTTAAGGTATATGTGGTACCTCTCTAAAATCACCAAACTGGTTAGGTAAAGCCTAGCATAAACACAAGTGTCCTGTGTGAGTTATTCTTAAAATCAAAGAAAAGAGGCTGAGTTTCACACCATAGCTGGTACTGGGGCAGAAGAAACAAAATAGGTATAGGCACAGGACATGAGTGAAAGCTCCCATTAAACAAACTTTGTTCCAACTGTGTGCTAAACATTCTCTGAAGATACCATGATGAAAAGCATCATATCCCTTCCTCCTCAAGGATTCTTGGTTCCGCTGGGAAAAACTGACACATACCACTACTATAAAGATTAAGAACAATGCCTCTAGGTTCAAACTTACTCTACTTACTAACTTGGGACCTTATTCTACTTTGATTTTTCTATTTGTAAAATAGGGATTAAAATGGTACCTCTTTTATAGGGTTATTAAACAATTAAATGAAACAATGCCTCATGAGCATTTAGCCATGATGCTCAGAAAACATCAGTTACTATCAGTATTATTCCTATCTTCTCCCAACATTTGCCCTTGTGTACCTTAATTCAGATCACTCCCACCCACTCAGATATACAAGTCAAAAACCCAAGTAAGGGATGCCAGGATAGCTCAACAGGTTGAGCACTTGCCTTGCAACCGCAAGGTCTGGGAATTGAATCCCAGCCCCAGACCATGCAAACCCATATAATTAACTGCAGCACAGTTGGTGAACACCTGAATGGGGGTGAAGTTTCTTGCCTACCATGTGGGAGGCCCCCAGTTCAGTTCTCACCAGCCCCACATTCATCTGTGTATAATGAAACCATATCATAGCTAATGACCAGGGAAACTGCTCTGGGCCCGTCCTTTCTCTCTCTCTCTCTCTCTCTCTCTCACTCACACACACACACACCTCAAAGAAACAAAATTAATCTTTAAAAAAAATTAAATTCTTTGAATCCTCTCTTCTCTTAACCCTCATATTAAATTAAGAATCAATTACTGTATATTCTTTCACAAATATCTCTCTTGACACCCTCCTCTTCTCCCAACCCCACTGCCACCACCATAGTTCAGGTCACCATCAACTCTTTCCTGAATTACTCCAACAACCTCCTAACTCATCTGCCAGTCTCTAATTTTGGATCTCTTCCACAACACTTTTCATAATGCTGCTAGAATTACCTTCCAAAATACAAATCAATTCAATCTTTCTACATTATCTGCTTCTTATTCTTCTCTCTCTGTCAATGGCATCATCAACCACTCCAAATAAGTCCAATCTTTCTACCTTATCTGTTTCTTATTCCTCTCTTCTCAGTTAATGGCATCATCAACCACTCCACGATAGAATTTAGAGGTCTTCCTAGACATGTCCTCTTCTTCACTCCGCATATTCAATCAGTCATCAATGATCTATTAAATCCCCTTCTTATTCTTCCTCAGTTCCCTGGTATTGCTTCAGTTCAGGCCTTCATTTTCTGTACCAAGCACCTGCAAAGTTATCTTAACCTAGTTTTGCCTAACCTCTGTCCCTACCCATCCATTCTCAATATTGATTTCAGAGTAATCTTCCAAACTGAAAAGTCCATTATGATATTTATTCATTCACCCATTCATTCATGGTTTTACCCCTCACTGAGCTTGCAATCTATTGTTCTTCCTAAAGTAGAACATGAGGCTATTTATTATTCATTTCTTCATTCCTATCTACCTTTTGAATTTCAATCTGAGAGAGAGAGAGGGAAATATCTTACTAGCCATACTTCTTTTTACTTTTTTAAAATTTATATAAAAGTTTGAGTCAAACTGACATGTGCTGGGAAACAAAATGACAAATGCTCCCTAGCCATATTTCTTTCAAATCCCTCATACTTCTGGGCCCTTGAATATGCTCTTTTCTCTGCCTGGAATAATCTTCTGCCCTTTCTCACCTAGACAAGTCCTAACACCTTTGATAATTCACCCTTCCTTAAAACGTATTCCTGCTTGCTACAGCATCCTGAGCATGTCTCTATCAATAGCATTTATTTAACTTGTAACTAGTTAGTTTCAACCAGATGATCAACTCCTAAAAACAGAGACTTTTTTAATTCTGTATTTACATCACCAACTATTAGTGTCTGGCATGTAGTAAGAGCTCAACAAATGTTTGTGGAAGAATACGAAGGAGGGAAAGGAGAGAGGGGAAAAGACATAAGTTTGGGCTTCACATTTTGCAACAATGCATTAACCAATTACCATCAGACATTATAAAAATATTACATATTCCCACTGGAGCAATATTATAAATTTCTTGGTGGCCAAGATGTATGCTACAGTTTTATAATCTAATCCAGAAGTGACATACTATCACTTCTGCCATTTGCTATTAATCACATAGCCAATCATGGTGCAGTGTGTGTGGGGGGGGGGGTACTAACTACACAAAGGTGTAAGTATCTGGGGTAAGGATCATAGTAGCGAATTTGGAAATGGGCTGATCACACCGTGGCTTTGATTTGTATTTCCCTGATGTCCAGTGATATTGAGCACTTTTTCTTATGCTTATTGGCCATTTTTATACCTTTTTTATGAAACATTTGTTCAAAACTTTTGCCCACGTGTAACTGGGTTCCATTAATGAGTGCATACACCATTAAATACCCTTATCATCCCAGTCACTTAACTCTCATCACACTGAACATAAACATCAAGCTGATGAAAAGACGCTATTGAGTTTAGTTCCCTACAAAATCAAGATGCCTAACTTCAAATTCATTACTACCCAAAGCCTATTACTCAACCCATCTCTCCCCAAAACAACTTTTTCAAATCTTCTTCACTATTTATAAGCCTCCAAATCCCTTTCTTCTTGAGATTCCTTGTCCAATAACCATATTATGGAAAGAATTTTATCAATCCAAGAAAAAATAACTAAAGATATGGATAGTCAGGAGTCATCCATATATTAAAAAGATCCAGACATATCACTATATTGAATCACCAGTCAAAATGCCTACTTCTGTTTACTAGGGATGCCATAACAAAATATTACAGACTTAGTGCCTTAAACAACAGAAATTATTTCTCACAGTTCTAGAGGCTAGAAGTCCAAGACCATAGTGTCAAGAAGTTTGGTTTTCCCTAAGGATTCACTCCTTGGTTTGCAAATGGCCACCTTCTTATTGCCTCTTTACATGGTCATCCCTCTGTGTACTACACCCCTGGTATCTTTTTGTGTGTGTCCTAATTTTTTCTTATAAAACATTAGTCAGGTTGGATTAGGACCCACCCTAATAGCCTCAATTTAACTTAATTACCACTTCGAAGGCCTTATCTCCAAAAACAATCACATTCTTAGGTACTGGGATTAGAATTTGAACCTGTAACATGCTCTACCCACATACACATTTTTCAATCAGCTTTTTAATGCCCATGTCTTGTCACACAAGAGAACAGCTAAAACCCAAACAAATATAGGGAAAGACCTAACAGAAAGAGAGAGACAAAAACAAACATGAAAAAGAAACTAAGAGGAAACAGAGATAGGACAGGTAAAATAATTTTTTTAACAATCATTATGATTCCAGTGATATAACATTCTGTAAAACGCAATATGGTAGAGAGAGAAAACATATCGGCAGTGACAGAAACTGGGGAGGAAGAGAGGGAATGATTACAAATTTTGAGGGATGAGAGAAGTGTTCTATATCTTAGTTGTGGTGATGGTTACATAACTCCATGTTTATCCAAATTCATATATTTCAAAAAGGGAGAATTTTACTATATGAAAATTTTACCTTCATAAAGAATATTGTCATTGATATACTAAGAAACATGAACATTACCATCCATAAAATAAAAATTAAAAAAAGATATTTCTTTGAAAAAAATAATATTCAGGTAATAAAAATGTAATCTTGGAACTTAAAAAAGAATGACGAGGAAGCTGGGATGGCTCAGTGGTTTAAGCGCTCACTTTGCAGCGCCAGGGACCAAGAATCGAGTCCCAGCCCCAGCCCCGGCCCCGGCCTGTGTGGACCCATATGCTGAACTCGGGAGCTCTCCCAGTTCAGTTCTCTCTCTGTATCTCTCTCTCTCTCTCTCTCTCTCTCTCTCTCTCTCTCTCTCTCTCTCTCTCTCTCTCTCTCTCTCATAAATAAATAAATAAATAAACAAATTTAAAAGAAAGAATAACATCTTTAAAAAAAAAAAAGAATAACAATGCAAGAGAAGGGCAGAAAGTTAGAGATAGTAAAATCACCTTAAAAGT
>PVKE010022312.1:0-25685 GCA_004027555.1 Craseonycteris thonglongyai | reverse complement strand
CAGTGCATAGTTATTTCTATTTTACTTTTTGACAGATAGAGAGAGAGACAGAGACAGAGACAGTTAGAGAACCGAACTGTGGGAACTCCCCAGTTCAGCATGTGGGTCCTGCCTGGGCCGGAGCCGGGATTCGATCCTCGGTCCTCATGGCCTCAAAGCGAGCGCTCAACCCGCTGAGCCGTCCCGGCTTTCCCTAAAATAATTTTTTAATCTGCCATTCAAGATCTTAATTCTCTGCCTCCATTAAATTGAATGACTACAGTCTGTTAATAACTACAGCATATTCCAAGTCAAGACAGTTTCTGCTCTGTCCCTGGAGGACGGTACATCATCTAGTATATGTTCATGCTTTGTGCCTGTGATTGGCGATTTTCTGTGCATTCTCCATGTTTGCAAGATGTATGACTTTTACTAGGTGTCTTTCTCAAACTCTCAGATTTGCAACAACCTCATTCTCTTCTGACCCTAGAATTAGATTTAAAGAGTGAAACATATTTTGTATTGTTCTATTTTTGCTACTTGTGAAAAGAATTTTTTTCTTCACTGATATTCGGAGATTTTTTAAGGATTAGGACAATGTAATATATATCTTCAAACATACCAAGCAATGTATAAGCTCCCTAAAGTTTATACTCAATACTTAATAATATAATTTAAATAATCATCTTATATAATTACCTAAAAAAGTAAATAGTGACATTATTTGTTTTTCTTTTTGTCCTCTTTCTAGCCATCGTCTTCTTAAAGTTTTGTGTGACTACTGTCACTCTTGATGAATATATAGCTATGTCTACTTATTTTCATAGCCAAATATGGAAATGCATGCATGCATACATGCACATAGGTACATACATATATACACACATAGGTACATGTATACATACATGCACACATGTGTGTGCATGCACATAACACATATATACATGCTAGGGCTGTGTGGAAAAAATTTAGCCACAAATGCCTCTATTTTTCATATTACATTGCTAGATACTTTCTGAACAGCTCTCATATATATTTAAGTCAGATTCCTCCCAAAGTATAATCGGCAAAGAGAAATATTTGCTTATCTGTAAAAGGGAAGTCATTCTGTTTTAAAGTGAAAGTTGACTACTCCAAACCAAGTCAACATAGTAAATTTCTAATTAAGTCGTTCTGGATTAATATTTGAAAAAGTTAAGCTAGCCAGAAATAGATATGAAATGGCACAAACAAGACAGTAAAAGTCTTAGGAACTAAGATGCATCTTTTTACATATTATGCAAGACCCACCACCCTCTTTGAGAAAGTATTTTTTCTCTTGGATGTTAGGATGTACCTGCTTTAGGGCCGTGTAGCTGGCTACATGATATAAATATGATAGAAAGCATGAAAAGACTTATGGAACTCACCACAACAATCTTCTCACACTATTTCCCATAAGACGATATGGTTGAGAAAGGAGAAACTTGGACAGACTGACAACTAAAAGGAGCAGGTATGTCATTTTTATATTTTCTTATAAGTAAATGTCATTTTAGAATAGATAATGGAGTATAGAAAAGAGGAGGATTTGGGTTTTGGAAGTCAAGACATGCTACAGTGAGGCAATGTCATAAGAAAAGAAATCCATCTCAGGAAGAATGGAAACACAAGATGGTTTTAGCACTAGTGCATTTAACATAGTGATGCCATACAAGGTTAATGTTTAAAAAATAATGAGTATTTGGACAGTAACAGCCAACATTGGGAAAGCAAAAACAGCAATTCCTTTCATAGTAACATAAAAAAACACAAAAACAGAAGTAATAAACTAAGAAATTCAAGACATCTACATTGAAATCTATAAAACAGCAATTCCCAACATTTTTGGCACCAGGAACTAGCTTTGTAGAAAACAAGTTTTTTCACAAATGGGGTGACGGGAATGGTTTCATGGTGGGGCGGGGGATGGGGAGGAAAAGAGGTGCAGACTGAAATAGTAAATGAAATAATGGGCAGGCCACATTACAACTAAAATAACTGTCGGATTCTGACTGAAAGCCTGCCACCAGATGCAGCTGCACAATAAAGTACATCACCTTACTTGCCACTATACAGTCTGCCAACAGATGCAGCTTAATTTTCACCTCTCACTCACTGACAGGGTTTTGATAGGAGTCTGCAAGTAACTGATTTATTATGGTCTTTGTGCAGTCAAACCTCTCTGATAATATTAACCCGTATTTGCAACCGCTTCCCAGTGCTAGCATCACCACCTCAGCTCCACCTCAGATCATAGGCATGAAATTCTTATAAAACTCCAGCCCAATTCACACCCTGCACAGCCCCCACACACCTGTATGAAACAAAACCATGTCAAAAACTGATGATGTACAACTATGGAGACTGCTCTGAGCCCTCCCCCTTCTCTCTGTCTTTCTCTGCTTCTGTCAAAAATAACAAAATAAATCTTAATAAAAAAATAAATTCTCATAAGGAACTTGCAACCTAGATCCTTCACATGTGCAGTTCGCAGTAGGTTTTGTGCTCCTATGAGAATCTAATGCTGCTGCTGATCTGACAGGAGGCAGAGCTCAGGTGGTAATGGGAGCCCTAGGGAGCAGCTGTAAATACAGATGAAGCTTTGCTCGCTTGCCTGCTGCTCACCTTCTGCTTGGCTGCCCAGTTCTTAACAGGCTACAGACTGTTATCAGTCTATGGCCCAGGGGTTGGGGACCCCTGATCTAGACCATGTGACACACACATTTTTGAGATGGATTACACATCTAAACATGAAAACTAAACTTATAAACCTTTGAGAAGAAAACATACTTGTAGTAGAATGTTTTTATGGCCTTGAGGTAGGAAAATATTTCTATGGGACAAAAATAGATATTAATCATAAAATAAAACAATAAGTTAGATATCATCAAAACGAGACTGCTCTGCTAAAACAAAACAAGTCACCATAATGAAGGCTAAAAGATAAGCAAATAGTTAAGAGAACATATTCACAATGCACATATCTAACCAAAGGATTTATATCCAGAATATAAACTTCTTTAAAATAAAATAAAATAGGAGAGGAAGATCAGTAAGATGGCAGAATAGGTATTTTCTGAGTTCAGTCCTCCTCACACAAAAAAACAAAACACTAGCAACTATCTATAGATAAGATGGCTTTGTGAAAATCCCCGAACCTGGCAGTGAGACTGACATACCTTCTTGGTCCACAAAATCTAAGGAAATCTGCATTAGAAGGTGAAGAAAAATGGTTTTCCTTTGCCTGCATTGCCCTTACCCTAGGATGGAGAAGAGCTGCATCCAGAAGGTTCATCTGGGCCTAGAGTTTCTCCAGTGAGAAAAAAATGAAGCCCAAAGTGGTCATCCAGCTTCCCCAGTGCTACAGGACACTTCCCAAAAGGCCCATTTAGGTCCCACCTTATGGAGATGACTGGGAAAATCAGTATCAAAGACTATTGGAAATCAGCTAGGGATGGAGAGGTAGGGTGGGGCTCACAGCAACCAGTGTGTGAACTTGGCAGACTATGTTTCTGCTGCCAGTGACCACTGAGCAGAAATGCCTATCAGCTTCTCTGCCTATCTGTATAGGTGAGGTGGTGGCCCCACCTACCCAGAAAATTTAGTCAACAATTCAGTCCAGTTTGGGTTTCTAGCCAATGACCTATCTTCGCCATGAGACCTATTTTATAGCCCTGACCTGGACAGTAAAGCAAATCAGCAGTTCTGGCCAATTGCTGAGCATAAATTCCAGCCTCACCTAATCAAGAATCTTTGCCAGAGACCCTGGTCAGCCATGGAGCCCCGCCAATCGCTAGTCTGAGCAGAGGCCCATGCCAATAGTCCTGCACAGTGGTTGAGAAGAGCTTCCAGCCTTACCTGACCAGGGCGCCGAGCCACAGACCCTGGGCAGCTATGGAAGCCACCTGATAGCTCTGTACAGGCAGAGAACCAAAGTAGAAGCCCTACTCAAAAGCAGAATATAACCTCAGGCCCTCCTAACCATGGAGTCTACCTGTGACCATGGGCACCCTTGGAGCCCACCCTACTTTACCATCCTACTGTGGAGCTCAGCATACAGCACTGTCTGGCAACAGAGTTAATCCTATGACCTTGGCCAATTGCTGAGCACAGCTTGTAGCCTCATCTAGGCAAAAATCCCTGCCAGCAATACTTCCCAGACATAGAATCCAACAACTGACATTTTTCTGTCATGAGACATAGCCTGTAACCCTGTAAGACCAAAAGTGATTGTAAAACCCAGGAAGTGGCCTTGACAGTAAAGCCCAACCAGCAGCCTTGCTCTACCAGGAAGCCCAGCCAGTGGTCCCACTTGAGTGTGGAGCCCAGTCAGAATCCCCTTGACCTTGGATCATGAGCAACAACCCTTTCCACCAAGTGACCAACACAGTACATCTCATCTGCCTGTAGACATTATCAACCGATGCATCAACAACCCCTGAGTGAAATGACTGTTGAAGGTCTTTCCCTGTGAAGGGAACCTCTAAAAGCTGGAAGAGGAAGACATTTCCCCAAATGCAGTGATACCAGTCCAATGACCACAAAGAATCAGACCAATAACTGATTCTAAAGAAATGGAGATCTAAGAACTGTCTGCAAAATATTTAGAATAATCCTCTTAAAAAGCTCAATGAACATGCAGATAGATAACTATACACAATTTGGTACACAATGCATGAACATAATGAGAAATTCAACAAACAGAAGCCACTCCTCTTCCACAAAACAAAACAAAACATGGATATCCTAGAGCTAAAGGATATAATAATTGAATTAAAAAATTCAATAGAGAGTTTCTACAGCAGATTCCACAAAGTAGAGAAAAATCTGAGAATTTTAAAACAAGTCACCTGAAATGAATCAATTAAAAGAGCAAAATGTTAAGAAAGCCTATAATACTTATGAGACAACATCAAAAACAAAACAAAACAATATATACAGTCATGTGCCACTTAACAATGGTTTGGTCATTGATAGACCACACAAAAAACAGTGATCCCATAAGATTATAATGGAGCTGAAAATTTTCCATTGCCTTGTGACAGACATTGTGGCCGTCATAACATAGCATTGCAATACTCATGTGTTTGTGGTGATGCTGGTATAAACACACCTCCTATGCTGCTAATGCTACAAAAGTATAGCACATACAGCATACAGTACATAATACTTGATAGTGAGAACAAATAAATAGGCTTTAGTCTATCAACTTATTATGCTATACTTTTTAGTGTTACTTTACAGAGCATTTTTTCTGATTATAAAAAAATGTCTGTGGGATGCTGGAATAGCTCAGCAGGCTGAGCACTTACCTTGCAACTGCAAGGTCCAGAAATCAAATCCCAGCCTTGGCCTGTGCAAACCCATATGCCAAAATGTGGTGCAACTGTTAATCACTGGGATATCAGTGAAGGTTCTTACCTCCCATTCCGGAGGCTCCCCACTTGGTTCCTGCCCTGCGCGGCCCCATATCCACCTGTGTTGAATGAAACTATGTCACAACTAAAAATGTGCAACTGTGGAGACTACTCTGGGCTCTCCCCCCTTCTTTCTGTCTCTGTTTCTCTCTCACCTTCTCTCAAACAATGAAATATATCTTTTGAAAAGAGTTTGATGTAAAATAGTATGCCATGTTTTGCAGGAAGCAGCGTCCAATGTTTCCTGTTTACTGTCTCTTGATTATGTTATGTCCTCTTTGTACTTGATTTAATCTTATGTCATTTTGTACAATGACCTGCTATACAGGCTTATAGCTTAGGAGCAATAAACAATACCATATAGGCTAGGAGTGTAGTAGGCTACACCATCCAGGTTTGTGTAAGTATATGATGTTTGCAAAATGACAAAATTGTCTAAATGATATTTCTCAGAATATTAAGCCCATCATTAAGTGGCACAGGGCTGTATACATTGTGGGAATCCCGGAAGAAGAGGGAGAAAAAGGAACAGAATGTTTATTTAGAAAACAATGGGTGAAGATTCCCAACGGCAGACAAATGGACATTCAGATTCATAAAGCCCAACCATCCCCAATAGATTGGGCCTGATAAAGCTTACAGCAAGACATATAAATTGTCAAAAGTCAAAGACAGTTTTTTGAAAACACAATGCAAATGTACAAATCACCAGTAAAAGTAAATATACTGTCAAAGTCAGATACTCTTGTATTGTAATGGTGATGCATAAACCACCTTCAATTTTAGTTTAAAATTTAAAATGAATGGTATTCAATAAATATAATTGCAATAGTTTGTTTTTGCATACTCAATATTAAAAAGATGTAAATTGTAATAGCAATGACCTGAAATGTAAGGAGGAAAGAAAAATATGCATGAAGTTCTTGTATACCATTAAAGTCAAGTTGCTATCAACTTAAAAAAGGATATTACTCCTAGAAAGTATTTTATGTAAGCCCCCTAGTAACCACAAGGGAAAAATCTCTGGTGGATATACAAAAGATTAAGATAAAGGAATCAAATGATACCACCGCAAACTCATCAAATCACAAAGAAGACAATAAGAGAGGAAGAAACAAAGGAACTACAAAATAGAACACAATTAACAAAATGGCAATAGTAAGACCTTGCATTTTAATAATTGCTTTAAATACAAATGGAATGGCTGAATGGATAAGATCGAGATACAATGATATACTGCCTACAAGAAAGTCACTTTAGCTTTAAGGACACACATAAGATGAAAGTAAAAGAATCTCAGTTTTATATTCAACATATGAGTGAAACTGAAAGCAACAAAGAAACAAAACCTCATGGACATAGTCAATAGTTAATGGTTACCTGAGGGTAAGGGGGAGGGTATGGGAAAGGAGGGAGGGAAATTAAATATACCGTGATGGAAAGAAAGTGACTCTGGGTGGTGAACACATATTGTAACGCATAGATGAAGTAATGTAGAATTATACACCTGGGACCTATGTAATTTTTACTAACCAGTGTCACTCTAATTAATTTAACAACAACAAAGTGAAAGGAGGGAAAAAGTTATACCAAGCAAAAGGAAACAAAAGAGAGCAGTAGTGGCTATGCTTATATTAGACAACATAGACTTTAAGTTAAAAATTGTCACAAGAGATAAAAAGAGGGTCACTAATATAATAATAAAGGGGTCAATGCATCAAGAAGATGTAAGAATTATAAATATTTCTGTACGCAAGCTTGGATCTGGCAGAAGTAACACCGCTTTTTATGAGCTGGTAAATTTTAAAAAGGGTGTTACTTCTGCTGGACCCTGTACAAAGCCATTACTTATAGATAAAAGGAGAAATAAAAAGCAAAATAATAATAGTAGAGAACTTTAGTACCTCACTATCAACAGTGGATAGTTCATTCAGACAGAAAACCAATAAGGAAACAATGCATTGTAACAACAATATAGATAAAGTAGATCTAACAGTTATATAAAAAACATTACATGCAGCAGTAGCAGAATAAATATCCTTCTCAAGTGCACACAGACAATTTCTCAGAATAGATCATATATCAGTGAACAAAACAAGTTTTAACAAATTCAAGAAAGTTAAAATTCTATCAAGTATCTTTTCCAAACACAATGATATGAAACTAGAGCTCAATACCAGGATGAAACCTGAGAAGTTCACAAATGTGCAGAAATAAATGGACATTCTCCTGAAAAACTAAGGATCAAGGGAGAAAGCCAAACAGAAATCCAAAAATATATTTTATGTTATTTTATTATTTTGTTATTTTTATTAATTGTTAAATTTATTAAGGTGACATTGGTTGGTAAAAATTATATAGGTTCCAGGTGTACGATTCTATATCACACCATCTATGCATTGCATTACATGTTTACAACCCCCAAATACCTTGAGACAAATGACAATGCAAACAACATACCAAAGTTTATGGTATTCTACAGAAGTAGTTCTAAGAGGAAAGTTCATAGCTATAAAACCTTATATTCAGAAAAAAACTAAAAAAATCCAACATTATACCCTAAGGAACTACCAAAAAACAAACAAAACCCCCAAAACTAAATAAAACAAAACATAAAAACAAAACAAAGAAACTAACCCCAAAGTTAGCATACAAAGTAAGAAAATAATGTAGATTAAGGCAGAAAAAAAGGAAGTAGAGTATATGAAAAGTATACAAACTATCTATAAAAATCAGATTTGGTTACTGAAAAGATAAAAAAAGGAAAAGTACAAACCTTTAACCAGACTTACCAAGGAAAAAAGAGGGAGCACTCAAATAATTTAAACTATAAACAAAAGGGAAGACTCTGATGGATACCAGAGAAATACAAATGATCATAAAGGACTACTAAGAACAATTACATGCCAAAAAAAGGGAAAACTTAGAAGAAATTAATAAATTCCTAGAAACATACAACCTACTCATAACATGACTGAATCAAGAAGAAATAGGAGATCTGAACAGCAATAATGAATAATGAGATAGAAGCAGTAATCAGAAACCTCCCAACACACAATGCCCCTAAACCAGATGGCTTCATTGGTAAATCTTACCATTTAAAGAAAAAATACCACCAATCCTTTAAAACTCTTACAAAGATACAGAAAGTGGGTGTGGTGGTGGTGGTGGTGGTGGTGGTGGGGAACAGTTCCAGATACCGTAGTATTTAAGGCCAGCTTTGCTTTGATAACAAAACACAGCATGGGAAAAAAAATAACCAAGGAATTTAAAAGGCAATATATGCAACAGAAGAAAATACTTGCAAACTATTAATATATATCTGATAAAGAGTTTATATCCAAAATATATAGAACTCAATAGCAAAAAATCAAAAAATCAAATTAAAAATGGGCAAAAGGCCACACAGACACCTTTCCAGTGAAAACATACAAATTGCCACCTGGTCCATGAAAACATGCTCAACAGCTCTAGCCCTCTGCTGTCTGTCCTTTGTCCCATCAGGTGGGACAAATCATTTTTTAGTTCTGGTCTCACGACCCACCCAGTTTTCCTTGGAATTTACCGTAGATACTCAGTCCTATGTCCCATGCTACGGGAGCCACAGACTCTCATACACAATGGAATGTTATCCAGTTTTAAAAAGTAAGAAAATCCTACTATTTACAACATGGATGAACATTGACTTCATTATACTAAGTGAAATAACTCAGACAGAGAAATACAAATACTATACAATCTCACTTACGTGTGGAATCTGAAAAAGTTAAATTCACAAAATCAAATTAGAAAAGTGGTTGCTATGAGCTGGGGGGAGGGATGTGAAGAAAATAGGAAGGTATTGGGTCAGAGGATACAAACTTTCAGTTATAAGATGAATAAGTTCTTGGGATCTAATGTACAGCATGTTATTAATAACTCTAGTTAACAATAATGTATTGTATATTTGAAATTTGCTAAGAGAATAAATATTAACTATTCTAACCAACACACACATACACACACACAAGGCATCTATGTGAGGTGATAAATATGTTAGTAACCTAACCCTATTCTGGCTAGCATTTCACAATATATAAGTAGTATATCAAATTATTATATTGTATATCTTTAAACTTACATACATTTAACAAACTTATACTTGTTAATTTCTCAGTAAGTCAGAGAAAACAAAGAAATAAAAAAGAAAATAACACCCTCCCACAAATAAAAATAAATCCATGTACTTAAAAAACAAGCATTAAAAAACAATGCATGAATATGCATTTTATAAATAAGATGTCTAAATGGCCCAAGTGTATGAAATGTTACGCAACATTACTAGCCATCAGAGAAATAAAAATTCAAATCACAATGTGACATTACTACATACCCAAGGGAATAGGTAAAGTTTAAAAAAAGAAGAAAAAAATTGAAAATATTAAATGTGGATGAACATGTAACTTTATTAGAACTAGAATTCTGATAGATTGCCAGAAATTGTGTAACATGGTTGTATAACTTTGAAAAATATTTGAACATATGCATACCCATACTGTGATTTAGCTATTTCATGTCTAAAATGTGCTCAAAAGAAATGCATGCAAATACCCATAAAACAACTCACAGAATGGTCACAGCAGTTATATTCATAAGAACCCTAGGGTAGAAATGACCAAATGTCCATTAATAAGAGAATGCATAAATAAATGATATTATGTTCCTATAACAGAATAACTCAGCAACAAAAAAGAACAAACTAATGACCTCAAAAACACTCATAAATCTCAATAGCATTACAGTGAACAAAATCAGTGAGATGCAAAATAATATACAAGGTCTGTCCAGAAAAGATCCAGCCACTGTCAGTATAACGAGAACAGTTACGTGGCTAGATATTTTCCAGACAGACCTTGTATACTGTGATTCCATTTATATAACATACATGATATAATGAGGTGAGACACAAAAGGATATGTATTATTTCAATTATATGAAGTTCAAGGCAGGCAAAACTAATAGACATAGAAGTAAGACTGGTGTCTAACTTCGGTTAGGGAACTATGTTATGTTATATAAACTGTAAAGTGCCATCAAGGAGCTGGTAGGGTACTGAAATTAGCCTATATTTTTATCTATCTGATGGTTAATTGGATCTATAAAAAGTAAAAAATGCATCCAGCTGTAACTTTAATATTTGTGCATTTTAATGTCTGAAATGTATAACTCATCAGAAGACTATTAAAATTTTTTAGAATAAGAAAGGGAAAATGCACAAAGAATAATCTAAACCATACTACAGTGGATAATAGAAAACTGAAGCAAGGATACAGATGCATCCAGTAATCAGAAATAATGAGAGGCCGCGTAGGAATAATGATTATAGTCTTATAAAACACACACATACACACACACAAAAAAACACTTGAACTCAAAATTTTGTCATAATGAAGTAAACAGAAACTCAAGGGGTCATTCTAACTTGTTGAAGGTGATATTTCACAATTACAGTAGAGCAAATAAAGAATACCAAGTTCTTAATAGAAAAAATGGTCTAACAGAATGAGAAAAAAGATGAATATTTTCTATGTGGAAATTACAAATAGTATATGATTATTCAAGATAGAGAAGCTGACAAAGGTAATCATCTAGACCTATAATTTCAATTATATTGACAAGGATAGGAAGTTTTACGGAGAACTAAAACAAGCTATCCCTGAAATACAGGGTTCATAATTTAATGTTTTGTTTAGAAGTTTATTACAGAGAGATACATATTCAAGACTACTTTTATAAAAAATAAAAAATAATCAGTAGTAATTCAGATTACTCAAATGAATAAAAAAATGCAAGGCACACTCGTAGTCCATAAAGCCATTGGAAAAAATAGCAATTTCAGGGACACTTTTTTTTAAGTATAAAACTCAAGAGATGTCAGTTATAAAAATAAAAATAAAATTTAAACACTCCTATGAAAAGCCTAAAACATTAGCGTATACTTGTAAAAGGAGTCTTCTTTAAAGGAAAATAAAAAACCAGGTGCAAAAATAAGAATTTGTGAAGATAAAAACACACACAAGAGAAAGTAAAGCAGAAGGATCTATTCAGACAAAATAGAATAAAATGGCAAAGTTGTGATGAAAGAAAGATCAATTGAAAATTATTGATGGAAGTATTTATAAAGCTTATTGTGCTAAATAACAAAGTATCAAACTACAGAAATAAAACACAATTACAAAAGCAAGGAGAATTTGGCAGAAATATAATCATAATAGCATACTCTAGTAGCTTGCTGTCAGACTATAACTTTTCAAGTTGGCTAATGACAAATATGGACAAAAGAATATTGAAAAATATAATAAATACAGCTGAACCCCCCCACATACACACACACACACACACACACACACACACACACACACACACACATTCTAATAGAGGAAATAACTCATCTTTCAAGCATAGTGGAATATTACCAAATATTGATCCTTAGCAAAACTCTATACATTTTTAACAGCAAACAGAAATTAATAAATAAAAAAGACTAAATAGGAAAGTCTTTACAATATATAAACAAATGTACTTTGTAAAACAACTATTAAGAACACAAGGATATTTGCATCTTGATGTGCTTTTTGACAGTAGTGAATATGAGAATACTTCATATCCTTGGTAGGAGCCAAGCCCTTAATACTCTAGCTGGCTTCATCCTGCCCAAATTCCATTATAGATAAATCCTATAATATCTTTAATATTAATATCCTTGAGAGTTTTCATTACTCTATAATACAGTAAATGTATTAAAAATTATTTTATTCCAGTTGTTAAAATATGTACTGTAAAACCCAAAGAAAATAGGTAAAGTTTGTATAAGAAACAAAAATAACAATTAGAATATATAAATAAGAAAAGTAGAATTGCTCATGGAACAAAACACTGAAAATAAAATCGCTAACATAAATAAACTTCTAGCAAATTGAACCAAAATAAATAAAGAAAAAATAATAATGAAGAAAGGAAAATGAAATCAGATACCATAACTGATAAATTCTCCCCCCTCAAGGGGATTTTTAAAAAAGTATACAAAAAGACAGTTTCAACAGTTAACTCAAGAAATAATAGAAAACCTGAATCTACTGGTATGTCTGGAAAATTAAGGATGTGACTAAAGGTTACCTATCAAAAGGCTATTGTCTAGTTTAACAGATAAATTCTGTCAGCCATAAATTTCTTAGATCAGCAAACTGTTTCAAAGCAAAGGAAACAAAACAAAACAAAAACAAACAAACAAAAAACCCATGCAAAGTTTATTCCATAGCATGTGATAACCCTGACTTGAAACACAACAGTAATACATAAGGAAATTATAAGTCAATCGCAATTATACAAATAAAGAGCACCACATTCTTAATATGATGCCAAAACACTAAAATACTCAATTATATAATACAGATAAAAATATGTCCTTTTTTTAATTAGAAAATACCTAATGCTACATTAAAAATAGTCTAGTGGTTACATAAGGGTAAAGGGGGAGGATGAGTGGGAAAGTAGAGGGGGATGGGGGAGTAGGAAGGGGTCATCACATATATGATGATGGAAAGAGAGCTGACTCTGGGTGGTGAGCACATAATGCAATACATAGATGATGTAATGTAGAATTGTACACCTGGAAACTATGTAATTTTTACCAACCAATGTCACCCCAATAAATTTAACAATTTAACAAAATATATATAATACTCTGTAAATGACTGGATTTTCTTTTCCCTTATAAAAGCAAAGATGTCTCAGGAAGAACTTCCAAACTATCACAAATTCAGCAATTTACATACACAGACACACAAATATAAGCACAGAGTGATTATAATACATGCCAAATATTTCAAAAATCAAAAGCCCGTGCCTGAAAAAATTCACACATGCATAAACAAACATGTTACTATTATTGCCAGATATTCTAGGCAATTAATTATGGTGCCTATCATGCACAAAAATTCCTGTTCCCACTGGCCTCACCCTGCCCACAGCTCTAGCTTAGAAAACAGTCATAGATGGGGTGTTTCATGTTGGGATCAGGCATCCATGTGCCTATATTGCTATCGAATTGGTCGTGAACCGAGGCACAGTTTCCCATAAGGTTCAATGTAAATCCGGTTAATCCGTTCTGACCTTTTTTTTCGGTTTTTGAAGCACAAAAAATATGAAACAAATTACAATACACATTAGTACAGTATAGTAATGTAGAAAGAGCACAACAAAAATCAAAAAAAAGTCACTGAAAGTACTCACAGTGTACTTTTTCCTGTGTCTCTTTCTCTCCACGATCTTCCTACAGGAAGTCACAGGTTGTGACAGCCAGGAAATAGCATTAAAATGGCCGCGGCTCCTGTTCGTGAACCGAAGCGGAGTTCGTGAACCGGAGCATATTTTGATGAACTTTTCTGTTCGTGAACCGAGTTGTTCGTGAACAGAAGCATTCGTGAACCGACGTACCACTGTATTTTTTTTTTTTAAACAATAACTTTACTTCCATTTTCTATAAGTTTTAAAATACAAGTGGCAATTTTGTGGCCTTAGCCTTAGTTTTGGTCTTTCATTCCCTGAAGCCCAAATAATAATATAAATCATCTACCTTAATATAACAGTCACAATAATTATGAAACACTTAACGTCACTGTGAAATTCAAAAACATGACAAGGACGCCCAATAACCAGTAGTACATAATTGGTCATGATTGTTGTTAGTTCTGAGAAGAAAAAAAACTATACACACTCATGATAATAAAGACATTCGGGAAAGCTGGGATGGCTCAGCGGGTTAAGTGCTCGCTTTGAAGCCCCGAGGACCGAGGATCGAATCCCGGCCCCGGCCCATGCGGACCCACATGCTGAACTGGGGAGTGCCCCCAGTTCAGTTCTTGCCGGGACCTATGTGGGAGGTTCCTGGCCCAGTGCCTGCCCTGCGCAGCCCTGTGCCCACCTGTGGAGCGAAACTATATGGAAAGCTAATGTCAAGTGTGGAGACTGCTCTGGGTCCTCTCCCTTCTCACTGTCTCTCTCTGTTTCTCTCTGTCAAAAATCAATAAAATAAATCTAAAAAAAAAAAATACATAAAATAAAGACATTCACTCTTTAATATGACATGGTTATAGCTCTTAAAATACCAATACAACAGTTCCAAAACATGAAAAAGCAAATATGAATCCACTAAAGTAAAGAAAAAAAACTTGAAAAAATTATTTAAAAAACCTAATATTTTCCTTCCCTCCATGTCAGCAATAACATTTAAAGTAGTGCCATTTAAAATATTAACGCCCAAGTACAAACAACACAAAATGCCTATATAAAGAAGGCCACAAAATTTCAGAGACATATAAAGAAAACAGTTTGCATTAAAAAAAAAAAGAAAGTACACAAATTAAGATTTTACCAAGCTAGATGCTGGACATAAAAACTTTATTTATATAATTCTCTGTTGGTTTTTGTATGCTTAAACTGTTTAATAATTTAAAAAGAGAAAGAATTCCTTTTTCTATGAAAAACAGCATGAAAGTTCCTCAAAAAATTAAAAACAAAAACTACCATATGACCCAGCAATTCCACTTTTGGGCATCTATCTGAAGAAAATGAAATACTAATTTAGAGAGATATGTGCATACTATGTTCACTGTAACATTATTTACACTAGACAAGATATGGAAGCAACCTAGGTGTCCCATCAATACATAAATGGATACAGAAAATGTGTGTGCATATTATATGATATTATATTATCTATTATTATTTTATATATATGTTATATATATTATATATATGTATTATATATATGTAATATATGAATTATATATATTATACACAAAAGGGATATTAGTCAACTATACAAAAGAATAAAATCTTGTTATTTGAAACAACATACATGGAACTAAAGGGCATAATGCAGAGTAAAATAAAAGCAAAAGACAATTACCATATGAATTCACTTACATGTACAGAATCTAAAAATCAAAAGAAAAGAACAAAACAGAAACAGGCTCAAACATAGAGAACAAACTGATGATTGCCAGTGGAGAAGGAGGTTGGAGAGAGAGTTAAATAGGTAAAGAGAAATAAGAGGTACAAATTTTCTGTTAAAAAAGTAAATGGCATAAGGATATAATGTACAGCATAGGGAGTTAATCATCTCATAATAAACCTGTACAGTGTCAGATATTTATTAGAACAATCATAGTAATCACTTTTCTAAGTATATAAATGTTGACTGTTATGTACATAAAATTAACATAACATTGTATATTAACTATATTTTAAAAAGAGAAACATTGCAGTTTTAAATTGATATTTTCAATGTAAATATTGATTAAAATTAATTACTATTTAATGATTTTCTTCTGAAGTTTAATAAAAGTGTTAGGTGTTTTATTAGGAATAATAAGTTATATAAATAGGCAAAAAATAAAAAATTAAATGACAGGAATATTTGCTCAAACATTGAAAGTATATATTTAAGCTATCTAAATTGAAACAGACTAAACAAGATTCAAATACCAGTATATGGACTAGAATAGAAGTGTCAAAATGTCAGATAAATACACACACTATATGTATAGTGTATCATAAACTGAAGGTACCAAAAAAATGTATACACACTTTGTAAGACACTATCTATGTATAACTTTAAGAAGTTGAATAGAATTATGGTAGCACTGTGCAGTATGACAATCATGCATAGGATGGCATTAATCAAATGAATGCTAGTATCGCCATGCAACAGGCAGGACAGTCAAAGAAAATGGCGGAAGCATGGCTGTCGTTTGAGGAGCACAGACCATTTTGAAGTGGTATTTGAAATTTGAGAACATTGTACAGTGATAATGGAAGTGTGAGTATGTATCAGTACCTTGAAAATGCCTAACAATTTCATGTATTTGTGATAAGTTTAAGATGCATGGTAAATTAAAATGTCATAAGCAAAGATACAAGTGGACACTTTAGTCAATGTTGCTCTAGCAGTAATCTGCTATAATCAGAAGTGTCTGGATGCTGATGGTAACCACTTTGAGTATCTCTTACAATTGCAGAAATCAAATGTGACTTGTGTTCATCTTTTGTTAGTGGTATATATTGAGGATTATAATTTTAATACAGTATTTCCTTTCTTAAAATGTGCATACATTTTTTGGCACCCTCTGTATATATGACAAAAAAAAAAATCACAGGTATATGGGATTAAATGAATTAAAACAAAAATTGTGTACTTTACCTGACTAGATTTTTTTCTTAACCTAGGAAAAATTATGTTTTAGCAATATATAAATGAGTAACATTTACTCAAGAATGAGAAGGTTTCAAAAGAATGTAACTGCAGGAGAAATTAGAAACATTGTTTAAAATATACCACTGAAAAATATTCTGGCTTAATTATTTAAAAAGGGGGAATTGGGGAAGCCAGGATGGCTCAGTGGGTTGAGTGCTTGCTTTGCAGCACCGGGGACCCAGGATCAAATCCCAGCCCCGGCCCGTGCGGACCCATGTGCTGAACTGGGGAGTTCCCCCAGTTCAGTTCTCTGTCTCTGTATCTCTCTGTATCTCTCTCTCTGTATCTCTCTCTCTCTCTCTCTCTCTCTCTCTCTCTGTCAAAAACAATTAAAAAAAAAGGGAGGGGGGAACATAAGTTTCTGCACTGGGGCACTAGCACAACTGAGTGTAGAGCTACCATTTTGAGAATAATGTGATTAAAGTGAAACACTGACTATATAATAAATTTGAGACCTCTAGCTTTATTTTTCTTCAGAGTACTGTCAACCAGTAATAATTTTAACTACTACTTCTTTATTTTGCTGTTCATTCTTCACTCTCCTGCAAGGGTTCCAATTACAGTTATATCAAATCACTTGTTAATATTCATTCCATAGATCACTTAATCTCTACTCATTTCCTTTGTCTTTTTTCTTTCTTGCCTTAGTGTAATCCCTATCACTATGTCTTAAAGTTCAATCATCTTTTCTTCTAAAAGGTATAGTGTTTTATTATTTCCATTTGTTAAAATTTTCATTTTAGACATTATATTTTAGATCTCTAAAAGTAACATATACCATATTTTTTTCATGTATAAAATGATACTTCTGTCCACGATTGGTAGAACAAAAATTGGGGGTCATCTTATACATAGGGGTAACCCCTGTGTTGATTTGTTGATGTTGAGTTAGAAAAATAAGAGTCATCTTATACATAAGAAAATACAGTATTTCTTTTGAATTTCTATTTTACTTATTATGTTCATATTTTTCTTTAAACTCAAGAGATACTTTAAATCTGTATTGTTTAACCTTTCAGCTTTCCTGGGCCACATTGGAAGAATAATTTATTTAGGCCACACATAAAATACACTAACACTGATGATAGCTAATGAGCTAAAAAAGTTACAAAAATATCTCCTAATGTCAAGAATATGCGTTGGGCCCCATTCAAAGTAGTTCTGGGCTACAGGTAGAACATGCCTGTTTTAAATATTTAACACAGCTGTCTTTAATTTCCTTATCTTATATTTTTTCTTATACTGACTGGTTTTCCTCTTGATTATGGACCACAATGTGTAACCTCTTAAAATGCATAGTAATTAGGTTTAAGGTACATATAGAAAAATACACAGATAATATAAATTCAGCGCTATTACTTTTCACAATGTAAAATCACCCATGTAAATAAACCAGAGCACAGAAAACAAAATCTTATCAGTACTACCTCAGCCCCCATCATGCCTTATTTTAGTCACTGGCCCTTTCTAGACATTGTGTATGTTACATTTATAGAATTTTTGTATCTGTTTTTGTCTTCTATTTGTATTGAAGTTTCTTCTGCCTTTAAATTTAATTACAGAAATTCTAGAGTAGAATTTACTCTAGGGCTAATTTAGCCCTCCTCTTAAGGCACAACCCTTTTTTGGGTCATTATCAAATGGCTTGAAGCTGTGTTTCTATTTTGGCTGGATAGAATTAAAATGTCTCCAAGGCCTGGGTGAGCTTTGGAATATTTATGCCTGACAGCACCCTAGAAGTCGTTCTCTGCCTGTAGTTATGGAGTTTTACTCCATACATATATAAATTAGAATTTAGACAAGAACTCAAAGAGACCTCTATATACATACTTAGATTTCCTTTATTGCCTACTCTCACCCTGTTCAGTAGTTTGGCCTACAAATTTCAGCTTCCTCTACTTCTCAGACCTTTGATCTCTGGCTCCTTACTATGCACTTGGGATTTCAATCCTGGCATCGTCATTCAGAAAGTATCTCTATCCAGAAACCATGGTAACTGTTAAGGCTCCTCATGGATCCTATTATCTGAAGATCATAGTTCTATGCTACATGCAGTCCAACGTCTGAAAACCGTTGTTCTATATATTTTGCTCATTTTTATTTGTTGGCAATGGGAGCATAAATCCAAACCAATCCAAATAAACCCAATAATATTCAATTATTGCTAGCAGTAAAAGTTCTCTGCCCTTTCTAATTCTCTTTGAACTACCCTTGCAATTATGCCGGCTTAATCATTAGTATGTCAATGAATTGTGACATATTACATGAGTCATATTTTTAATTATTTGAACATTAAACTCCTACAATGTGTAAAAAGATATTGGGGTTATGTTTTGCAGTAGTTATGATTAGTCATTATCTCTTAGGAGGATATATAGAAGTATTAATGGATAAAATGAAAGGAAGTCTGGGGTATATTCCATCTATAGTATAGAAGGAATAAAAAGTGGGAAAAATAAATAAATAAATAAATAAATAAATAAAATTATCATGCATAGATAATTGTTGAATCCAGGTAATCAGTGTTGAGCTGGGCGATCAACTTATAGAATGCACTATACCATTTTTTTTCCTGAGAATTTCTATTATAAAATACTGATAAACACAGGTAGAGATAGAGGAAGAAAGAGATGAGGAGACAAAGAGATGGAGAGAGATTGAAAGCAATGAAACCCTTATTTTATACTTCAAATCGGTAATAGTGAGATTCAAAGAAATCACACTGTATAAGAAAAAAATGATAACATATTAAATTTTAACAAACTAGAATAGTCCATAGACTGTTTTTATCTGATTTTCATCTGCTACAACACTGCATGTAATGAGGCACCCTGTTCGCTGGGCCTCATGTGGTTCTGGAAATAAGAATGGTTCTAAATGATATGAAACTCCACTGCACACAGGGATAAAATAGTCCACACGCCCTGAGTAACAAATTGTTCACCTCTGACAAGAGCCAATATCAATTTAGCAGAAGCAACAAGAATTTTTAGTCCAGAACAAAAAAAAAAAATTAATCATTCTCCTCTGGCTTTCATTCGTGAGTCAAAGAAAAGCCCTAGGCAGGCTGAGGGTCATGACCATTAAGACATATGTTCTAGAGACAAATATAGGTTTCCATCAACATGTTCCAGTCTATGAGGAGAAGTTGATGAAGTGCTTGGAGCTGAGTACTAGCAAACATTGGAGTAATTTGCTACCCTGGAAACCTAACTTTCAGGGATAGTGGTAGGATGCTGAAAATGTGGAGTCATCAGTAATAGGTCATCACTCTTGACAGCCAGTACCAAAATTAACACTGGAGCACCACAGGGTGGGGAGGGGGGAAGTATTCTTTATAACCTCAAATGTTTAATTCTGGAGTACATATTTTAAAAAATGGAGTGCATTTCTCCTTCTCTTTTAAAGAAGTGTTGTTCCCTGCAGGAATAATGGCAATGTGTATCTACTCATATGTACCTGCATTGGCTTTCACTAGAGTACGTTGCACATATAGAGCTATAGAAAAGGGTAGAAAAAAGTATAGAAATAAGACATATTTGGGCAGAAGAGTATTATGTCTATAATAAATCAGATCACACTTAAGCCCTCTGCAGTTTCTTTGCAAAGTTTTCCATTCTGATCCTTCTTTAGAGGTTGTCCTGGTGATAATGGAAAGGTATGCGTCATTGTTGGAACATGAGGTTGCACTTGGACCACAGTGTACTGAATCTCCAATTTCTGCAGTACTAGAGATGCCTGGTTACTATTTTAACCAGTCTTTGATGCCTTCAGCTCAGAGTTCAAATTGGTTTGCTAAACTTGTCATCTTTCTGAAGAGGGATTCCAAAGACATGCCTCTGTAAAGTACACATCAGTTTGAAAAATCCTCTTTAAGATCTTCGCTTTTTTCTGTCACTATTACTATTTAAGAAATTCCTTTGTCAACCCTTCAAGGAGAGTCACAAATAGTAAATCTACATGTCTTAATGAAAATTTTCTGTAGAGATTAATAGCATAAATGAAGAAAATCCCATATTCAGATGTGTCAGGAGCTGAACAGCACCTGAATTCATAAATCTATAAAACTTTCTTGAAGAATATGTGAATCTATGAATGCTCAACTGCATAATTTTGAAGTATGAAGGATAAATATAAAAACAAAAAAAATAGGTAGATAAAAGAGGAATAGAAGGTAATAAACAGTGAACTATTAATACATATATGTATTTGTACATATGCACATGTATATTTATATATACCCGCATATATGTTTAAAGAATGAATACTATTGCAAAGGTTTTTGTATGAACAATTCTGTAACTTCTATCACATTAAAACACTCTAGAGAAGTGAACATATTATAGTCAAAAATAAATAAATTTTATATAACCTTAGGGGAACAAAAAATTCAAAAACTTGAAAATAAGTGAGACACATTCTTTTCCATTTTCTTCAAATTTCGCCATGAATTGTGTTGGTCTTTGCTTGATCCATTTAGAGTCCCTAGTTCTACCAAATACAGTTAAAATGATCTCCTTGTAATATTTAGTACCTTTGTCTTGTTCCTGTTTGGCATGGTTTGTAATTGGCAGTTATTATAAGATCAGCAACCCATTCATTCAAAGTTAATTTTTTAATATCTTGTTTTTGAGGATTACTCCTTTTTTATTTTTTTTAAGATTTATTTTATTATTTGAGAGAAGGGAAGAGAGGGAGAAAAGGAGGAAGGATGGAAGGGACAGAGGGAAGGAGAGAGAGAGAGAGAGAGAGAGAAGGGGGAAGGGTCCAGAGCAGTCTTCATAGTTGACATCATTAGTTGTGACATGGTTTCATTCTACACAGGTGGATGTGGGGCCACACTGGGTGGGAACTGAACTGGGGGCCTTCTACTTGGGAGGCGAGAACCTTTGTTGTCATCCCAGTAGTTACTAGTTATGCTGCAGTTCAGCATGTGGGTTTGCATGGGCTGGGGTCAGGATTCAATTCCCAGACCTTGCAGTTGCAAGGCAAGTGCTCAACTAGTTGAGCTATCCTGGCATCCCTTGAGGACTACTCTTAAATTAGGCATAAGTCATTTTTCAGCAAAGAAAGTGAGGTACTTCTGTAACATCAAAGTAATAACTTTCTGTGTGGGGGAAGGGCTGTTCTTTCTATGGCTTAGAAAATGTGTAGCTACCTATCTTCTATTTTCCCACCATATCATAAAAAAATGTAAGGGGGAACTTTGATTTGATGCTGCTTTTAAAAATGTATTTTCTAAAAAACCTGTATTAAATTATACTCTGGGCTATTTACTTTATACATATTGTCTTTAATCATTAAATAATTTAGAAAAAACAGCTGCTATTGTCTGTATTTTTCTGATAAAGGATCTGTAACTCAGAAGTTTAAGTAACTTGACCATAATCACACAGAAAGGGCATTAGACCACAGGTTCTCTGTCCTGATGCCTTTCCTATTCTTCCTTGGCAAACTATGTGAATAAAGTAGATTATTCCATTTAGAACATCTTCCTTCACAAACCCAAAGTAAGCCAGAAATGGAGACAATAGAGTTGACAGGTTATAATAGCCTCAAGCATAGGAAGTGTTACTTCTACTTCTTTGGTAGTGGTTAGAAATGTATAGATTATCTGGGCTTAGTCACTACGCCTCTTAATAGCACAAAAAGCAGTAAGTTACTAACTTCTCAGTTCACTCATCTACACACTAGTAGAATAATAGTGGCATTGTGCAGATAAAGTGTGGTAATAAATATAAATGCTAAGTACATTGTCTGGCACATAGAAAGGTTCTATAAACATGAGCAAAATTTCCACATGATACTGTAATTAAAGGGAGATTGAGAAGGAATATGACTTAGATGTAATGACCAAGAGGTTTATGACTCAATTAACATGCCCCAGAACCCCCAGATCAGCATCACCTAGGAACTTGCTAGACATGTAAATTCATGGGCCCCGTCCCAGACCTCCTGAACTGCCATCTCTAGGAGGGGCAGAGCAACTCTGCATTAACACACATTTCAGAAGCTGCTTATAGGTGCTAGTGTGAACATCTTTGGCTCAAAAGTTAGGAAGTATAATTTTAATCATTTTATATAGTGCCTGCCGCTTTACTAGCGAACACCCTGTGAGCTAATAACCACTACTTGTCAGCTTCTAAGTCCTTTGCTGCACCTACATAGCACATATTTACAAAGGCACTGAGGACAGTGAGCTGCTCAGTGACAGTGATACTCTGTCATATATATCTGTCTCAGAGTGCAGGACACATACTAGGAATTCAGGAAGTAGTTTTAATTGATTAATTTTTCTAAGAAACTTTTAAATAACTGGCAAATCTCGTTACTTCCCAATATATAAAAACACATTGAGATTATTGCATATTAAATAGAGCTTTCATAGTTAAATCCAAGTATAAATTTGGGAGTATTTTGTGGACATATAAGAGAAATATAAATGATTTGTCTCAGAAATGCTGTAAGAAATTTTTCTTAGCTTATTTTTTGTTCAGTTTGTTGCTTATATGTTTGACTCTAAAAAATCATCCTAAAGAAAAAGAAGAAAAACAAAACAAAAAACAAAACATAGCAAATTGGTTCCATTAACACATGTCACACTGCACACTATAAAAGGAGAATTTAGTAAAATAATGCCCAATATTTAGAATCTGCGAATCAGCATAGGGTATAGAGAACAATTATACAATAATTGTCTCCCTAGTCTCAAAAAATGTGCATTGAGGTGCTAATTAAACTTAAGGCACAAATACCAAGCTTGCTAACTTTGCTATTATCATGATCATGATCATTGTCAAGTACTGTTTAAGTATCTAAGATGTTGAGGCATTATGCTAAGATGTTGCAATTTATTAAAATTATGTAGTATGTCTAGAGATAGGGAAGATTATCTGTTGTGAGACCTAATTACCTTTTTCTTTTCTTTTTTTTTTTCCATTTTAAAGTCTTTATTTGTAACCTGAGAGCAGCATAAAATCTGAGGAAGGACAAGGCCTTTTTGGTCAGACAGACCTGAGTGACCATGAATAAATGTCTATTATCATAGCATTGTTGTTATAAAGCTCCAGCACAATGTTGGTTACATAAGATGTGCTTAATGAAAGTTATTGTTGTGAAATTATTGTTAATGCAACTTAGAAAGTACATAAGCACCTGAAGGACAAACCTCTCAACTTCACAGTGACGAGCAAGCAACATGCCCTCTTTCAGACACACAAAAGGAGATTAAAATATGTTTTCTATCTCCAATTTATAAACACTACAAAAATAAAGTGAATATTTTTAGAGAACCAAACCTTAAAGAAAATTGTCTCTTAGAACCCCAAAGAAGCAAGCTCAGGATGCCAATCCATCACATTGTTAAAATGCTCACACAACAAACATTTTAGCTCAGTAGCCGTATACTTTGACTCAGGAGGGCAACATTTTTATTGAAAAGTAGTTACACCTTAATGCAGTCTTCTGTGAGTGAGTTAGAAAACAAAGAAGTTGGACAAATCATGACCTCTACATTTAATCAGACTTCTTCAGTTTGATAATTCTCTTGCAAGTTGATTAATAAAGAGTGTATGCTACCACACTTTGTACAGTGTGAATATGTGTATATAGTTATAGAATAATCATGCAGGTTGTAACTTGCTAAAAATAACTCCCTGTGTTCTACACTTGATCTTAGCCAAAAGGATGAGAAGCGATTCTCCCTCCCTTTGTTCTAAAAATAAATGTTGCATCTTAAAAAAAGAAAAGTATTGACTCTAAATCTACCCTAATTCTACCATGATAAGTGAGCCAAAGAAGTAAGAACAAAGGCTCTCTGGCTTTATCAGATAAAATAAGGTTCATTCCCAGCTCCATCACTAATTCCATGTGGAACTTTGTGTAAGTTACTTAATCTTTCTGAGAATCAGTTTCTTTATCTGAATAAGGGGACTGAAAACAGTAAGTAAGTTTCATGCACAGACTAAAGGGACTAATTCTTATATATGCCTTGGACACAATAAATGCTCAATAAGTGTTAATATTCATTATATTCAATTACACACAAAATAAAAAACTTAGTCATAAGCCAGTAAGAGAACAAGCATTCCAATCCTACAAATTACCCTTTATTGTTACCTTTTCAACTTAGTATTTTTTTGTCCTACCATTAGCAACTCAACAAATAAAAAATAATAATGACAAGAGAAAATTATTTCAGTAATATAACAGAACTATAGAAATATATGATGTTTGCAATAATAAATAAGGAATCAGTGATTAAAATGCAAATATAGGATATTATCTTATTTCAAACATATTTACCACTTCCATACAGATTTAACACAATTTTTCCACAAACCGTCAGTATCACCACTGAATTCAAAGTATCCTAGTGGAGGGAAGCTGGGATGGCTCAGTGGGTTAAGCGCTCACTTTGCAGTGCCAGGGACCTAGGATAGAATCCTGGCCCTGGCCTGTGTGTACCAATGTGCTGAACTGGGGAGTGCCCCCAGTTCAGTTCTCTCTGTCTCTGTATCTCTCTCTCTCTCTCTCTCTCTGTCAAAAACAATTAAAAAACAACAACAAAGTATCCTAATTCTTTCCTTTCTAATGTTTGGACCCATAGAATATGTTCGTTATCCTCATTTTCTCTTTTGAGCTCTTTCATCAGAAATACATCTAAAACAAAACATCAAAATTTTATCCTCTGAGAATAACATTAAGTTGAACTAGCCTACTAGAAGAATATTTATTTTGACATATTCCCACAATGTTTCCAGTTTTTTTTTTGTTTTTTTTTTATCTTTTTATATTTATAGAGAGTAATTATTTTATCTTCAGTGCATATTTATTTCTATTTTACTTTTGACAGATAGAGAGAGAGACAGAGACAGAGACAGCTAGAGAACCGAACTGTGGGAACTCCCCAGTTCAGCATGTGGGTCCTGCCTGGGCCGGAGCCGGGATTCGATCCTCGGTCCTCGGGGCCT
>PVKE010022311.1:0-25684 GCA_004027555.1 Craseonycteris thonglongyai | reverse complement strand
TAGACCGCCTCTCTGACTCTGGCCAATCTGAGCAGGCTTTTTACTGGAACACAGTGTAGCTTCGGGTACAGAACATGTATATTGCATGCATAAAAAGCCTGCTGGGATTGGCTGAGTTAGAGAGGCGGGCCGAGCAGCCTTGCAGTGATTGGTGCGGGATCGAGTTGGAAAATTCGTTTAGCGGCATGTTCAGACGATTTTCGGGATATACTCGGCGTATAAGACGACCCCCGATTTTCGGTTGACTTTTTTTTGTTTCAAAAGTCGTCTTTCTGCCGGAAAATACGGTATTCAAATAAAAAGGTCTCCACAGGCCGGATGAGAGGGCCTCGAGGCCCGCAGGCCGTAGTTTGGAGACCCCTGGACTGTATGTCATCATCGGATTTTTTTTTTTTTACCCAGAACCAATGATTTTTTATTTTCCAAGAAGTGATTTGTCCTCTATTTAGTGACACCCTGTACTGATGATATTTTTTCATAACCCACAAGTCTGCAAAACAACACAACTATATTTATGGCCAGATATCACCAGCACGTTTTGTGTTACAATATCTTAATTTGTGAATATATTTAGCACAGCCAAAGTAGTCAAGTTCAAGAGCTATGCACACACCATCTTACTGAAGTGCTCTTGATCTTTGTTGGTTAGAAATATCGACCAGTGGTTAAGAAAACCGTGAGCATAGACACAAAAAAGAGACCCAGGAATATACCTATTATATATGTGTGTATGTTTGTCACCTAGAATTTATGGTACTTCCACTTACATAGCAGTTGATATGAATTGTTAGCTGAAATGTAGACCAAATTCCTAAAATTGAATCTGGATATAATTACTGAAATTATTAAATTGAGATTTTACTTGTATTTGTATAATGCAGTTAGACAAAATCTTAGGGGTAATAAATATCTCATTTATTTCTATAATTGATGAAATATTTTGTGTCTATTAATTTCCTAGGAAATGTATATCCTGAAAGGAAAAAAAAGGAAATTATGGACATTTTATTTTTATCCATTTTGTATTTCATAGCAGATATTTGACTGTGTACTTTTTTTTTTTAATATTTTGATATCTATCTATCTATCGATCTATCGATCTATCGATCTATCGATCTATCTTTGGTCCCTGTCTTACTGATAGGCATTCCTTACTCTGATAACAGCAGATCTGCAGTTCCCCCATGTAAAGACAAGAGCAAGTTGGGACATGTGTCATAAAATACCACAAACAAAAGAATTATGTAACTTATTGGAAAGAATGTCAATTGGAAATTACTGTTTCTCTGTTGAAACACTTGCAAACAAACTCAAGAAGGGCCTCAAAAGTATCTTACTCAAATCTACAATGAACTTTCAAAAGTCTTTTCTGGAATTGCTGAAACAGTGTAGAAATGAATTATTGCTCAGCCAGCATGTTGTTTGAAAACAATTTTATTAATGAAGGCATAATGGGAATGTAAAATAACTAATAAATAATATTTTTAATATTTTTATTTGGACATCTTTATATTAACTGAAATTAAATTTGGTATAGCTACTTCAGTATAAAACACCTGGCTTAAAAAATAAGGAATTTAGAAATGTATTCTAATACCTTGCTTTAGAGAAAAAAAAAAGCAAAGGGCACAAACTATATGCTAGAAAAAGTTTTCCTGAACAGTGCCAAAAAAATATAACCAAAGGAACACCGGTAGTAATGTGTTGCTAGAAAACATTCCCAGCGATTCCACAACTTTGGATATCTGTAAATGACTTGGGATGGTCCGATGTTTCCTGTTCCATCTGTAAGACATCTGACCCTTCAGAAATGAGAAACGGTGTTGTGCCAATGTAAGCTGCAGGGTAGCAGCTCACGTCGATTATATGCCAATTACACGAACTGTGGTGAATAGTTTATAACTTCTGGTTTGCCACATAAAGAACCAAATGATGGTATTAAAGTTAGGGATATCCAGCAGTAAGCTCATTTTCTAATCAACCCTTGTTAATCAAAGGTTAATGGGACTTCTTTGTATAAAAATATAAATGTTAAAAGAGTAGGTCTTATATGCAAAATGAAAGTGACAATTTTGAAAATGTGAAGAACTAAGCACAAAAGGGTAGAACAAGTGAATATCTAAGGTTTAAATATTGATATGGAATTGATGTTTTATGAATTACTTGTGTAAACAGATGGCCAAGCTTCTCACATAATTTTAACCTAAAATTTTCAATATCTGATTAGTTTTCTTATGGACTTTGAAATAAATAGGCATTCGAAATAGTGTTTACACACACACACACACACACACACACACACACACATGGTTATGAGACTTCAAAACTCTTAAAATTCATTCCAAGAAGGTTATTTTTTTGGCTAGGGCACATTTTCTCACACCACCTTCTCTAAGCACGAGTATCTCCCCAGACCGTACCAGCTTAGAATCACATAGGTGGTGACATCAAGAGCATTAAATTCTATTTCTTTGGCTCTTGTTCCTGCTTCCTATAGTGGGCCCCAGAATGGCTTCAAACGCTCTCCTGTCCATTTCTGGGTGTCCTCAGTGGTTATGCTGCCATGCTCATGATCAGGAAGGGAGGGAGCAGGGGAAGCAGATTGCCCCCACTTCATGACTCCCTCTGACCTGCAGGCCCCTCGCATTCGCCCCATCCAACCGGAAGCTGGAAGCAAGGAAGCTAATGGAATGGTTTCATAAGAAAAGAAAAAAAAAAAGAAAAGGAAAGAAACAGGGCAGGAAAAGATAGAAATGAGACCTGGAGGACCAAGTGAAGAGCATTTGGCACACACATGGCCTTTTTTTGCTCCCTCTCCTCTCTCCCATGCCATTCCAGACAGGGGTCCCAGGAGCTGGGGTAGAGTAGAAATCCCTAAAGTGAGTGCCATGCTGCACTCAGAATAGTTCCTGCCCTCCGTGGAACAGTGACAGAACTGTAATTGTGGCACTCCTTGTCCAGAAGGTAGGCTGATCGTGCAAATGGACATGTGCTGTGTTGACCCGGGCACTTCACCAGATTGCCCAAACACCCCTGGTCTTCGTCAGAGGAGGTGAGTTAGGCTGTGAGGGCAGACCCCAAAGTCCTGGCACCTTAGCCCCACAGAGAGTCCTGCTTGCTCACGGTCCGGTCCAGTCCAGTCCAGTGTGGCTCAAGGGCCTCCATCTGTCTTGGAGATGCACCTTTCGCAGCACAGAGTCTCCAGGGTCTAGAGGAGGAGACGTGAGAGACAGGATCACATAAAATGACTTACTGGCCTGGCGAGAGGTGGCCGACATCTGGTCACTCACATCCTATTGACCACTGAGCCACGTGGCTCCAAGCTAAATGCAAAGGAAGGCAAGATGTTTGAGGAGTATGAACAGCTTCTGCTCTGTGCCTGAATGCCATCAATGAACATAATTTACAGACAGCCAGACTCCTTAACAAGTGTTTATTGACTACTGAGCCCCGGTGTCTGCACGTACCCATTCATGCCTGTGGTCCTAGGAGTTTCCTTCATATCCTGTGAAACTTGACTGTTTAAGCAGTTACTCTAGATAGGCTACTTTAATGATCTAATTATTTCATTAAATGCAACTTTAATTATCTCCACTGCTCATAATTTGGAAGAACCATGGGAGATGATTTTTATTTTTTATTTTTTTGACTTGAGTTGAGATGATATAAGTAGCTAGATTTATGTTGTTATTAAAGATTTATGGCCCTTCAAAAATATTCTCTCAAGTTTTAATGCTTTGATGAACTTACTCATTTGAATTCTTATAAAGTGTCCATGCCTATTAAAAGTAAGGGTTAGGCAAAGCAGGACTTTTGAAAGTACAGCATTTTAAGGTTGTAACAATGAATTGTGTTATGGTGAACAGTTAAAATGGCGAATTGATTAAATGTCAGTACTTATTAGAATCTTCACTCTGCAATTAGAATCATAACTCTACATGTCCCATCACATGAAATGCTTTGAAATATTTAAAGCCAAATATTTAGGACCAAAAAGAGGTCCAGAGGAAGAATATATCATTTACTCTTTCTTGGCCTTGGAATACAAAACCACTATATCATGCTAATTTTTAAAATTCTTCTAAGTATTTAGTTCTTATTTCTAAAATGTCTTCACAGGGCATGAAGAAAAAGTAGCTATTGTAACAATAAGAACAATATCAAATACAGTCTTTGCAACTAATAAGAACTTCTATTTAATTTCATCTGCAAAATATTGTAATTTGAAATGACAGAATAATTTATGTGTTAAAAATTAGTCTATCTGCCAACATTTTCTTATAAATGATTTACTTGTTAATTAAAGATATTTACATTGTACGTTCTTGGCATGTGACTTCATAAAGTTGGTGAGCACTGTGCAAATGAGGTGATTTATCTTAACTTTTTTTTATTTTTATTTTTTATTAAAGTATAGTCAACATACAGTATTATATCCACTTCAGTTGTACAACATAGTGATTTGACATTTATATATACCTGACAATATGATCGGCATGGTATGTTATTGATTTAAGTATCTGTCACCATGCAAAGTTATTATGATATTATTAACTGTTTTCCCTATGCTGTATATTATATCCCTGTGGTTTATTTATTTTATAACTGGAAGTTTGTATCTCTTATTCCCCTTCACCTTTTTCATCCATCCTCCCACCCCCCGTTTATCTTTTTTTTTTTAAGGTTTGTTTTATTGTTTTTGACAGAGAGGCTGAGACAGGAGAGACAAAGACAGAGAGAAGGAGGAGGGTCCAGAGCAGTCTCCATAGTTATACATCATTGATTCTGACATGGTTTGTTCACACATGTGGGCAGGGGCCACACAGGATGGGAACTAGGCTGGGGACCTTCCTCATGGAAGGTACGCCCCCTCAAGCCAGGGGCCAAACCAGGGGTCAGGTACCACACTGGGGACCTTCCGTATGGGAAGCACACCCCAATTCAGCATGTGGGTCCGCACAGGCTGGGACTGGTATTTGATGCTGGGTTCCCGAGATTGAAAATCGAGCACTTAACCCGCTGAGCCATCCCAGCTCCTCCCCTCCCCTCACATTCCCTCAGTTTATCTTAATTTTTTATTTTCTTTCTTTAGATGTCAAGTGAACCCTGTGTGCATTTTCTACTTATCACCCCACTTAAAACCACCCAAGGTTTATGTTATAATGATGGAGCCTTTATTCCTTAATTAATGATTTCTTCTTGACTGTACAGGCTTACAATACTTCAAGTGCAAATAACTGTTAGCTGGAGTGATGTTATTTAAGAAACCCAAATGAGCAACTGTAACAGTTAAGGGATTCCTCTGAATCCTTTACATTGAACACTTATTACTTTCTAAAGATTTGCAAGCGTGAATTTATGTTCACAAGTCAGGATGAGGAAATTCTCATCACACTGACTTAGTATAAACAGATTTCAGGGGCAACAGCGTCTTTCCTGTCTTCCTTATAGAGTAAAAATATGGGTTACCCGATGTTTTCAACTGAACCTGAAAAGGATTTGTATTGAATTTCTCCTGACTGACTTGTGTAGCTTTTCTCTCCTTCATAGTGCAAATATTGTTAGATTTCTTCGTCATCAGGCTACGTTGTCTGAATTTCTTTTTGTTGTTGTTGTTATTTGGCTTTTATTTCATCACCATATACTTAACTCTGCAACCCAGCTAGACTTGGAGAGGAAGCAAGGAAAACATGGAACCCAACAAACTGCCTCCAAAGCACAAAGATTATGGGGTGTTCTGAGCAGATGGGGGTGAAGGGTGTTTCCTGAGTTGCAGAAGGGATGGTCTGGTGGTTAAGATAAAATAAGCCAAATTTGTCAGAGTTGTTCGCAGCAATGGTGATCATCTTGCCAGTCTTGCCATTCCGGGACCCAAATCGCTCCATGACCTTAAGGCTCACGTTCTGTTTCACCATGTGCTTGCCATCCAGCCATTCGGTGTTGGCAGTACAGAGGAAACACCGAGAAGCATTTGTTTTGGGTCCAGCATTTGCCATGGACAAGATGCCAGGACCTGTATATTTCAGGATGAAATTCTCATCGTCGGACTTCTCCCCATAGATGGGCTTGCTACCTGTGCCATTATGGCGTGTGAAGTCACCACCCTGACACGTAAATCCTGGAATAATTCTGTGAAAGCAGGAAACTTTATAATCAAATCCTCTCTCCCCAGTGCTCAGAGCACAGAGGTTTTCTGTTGTCTTTGGAACTTTGTCTGCAAACAGCTCAAAGGACACACCGGTGATGTTGAAGAATACAGTCGGGTTGACCATGGCTGGGGTGGGTAGCTCCATGCGGCTGCATCTGGAAGGCCTGTGTTTCTTGACATGGGTCCCTTAGCTACTGCAATGAAGTGGCTCGAGGACAGTTAGGGTTCACCAGCTGAGGAGGTGCCCATGGATGAATCACACAAGTTCTTGGCTGCTTTTACACGTTCCAAGTCCACCCCTAGCATAGGACTAGATTGTTGATGGCAGCCCAATCCACATGGCAGGGCTCCGTTTGGAGGACTCTTTATAGAACTGAGGGCTGTAGGATAATGATAATAAAAGGATTTATTCAACTTTAACCGGGTGCCATTCCAGTTCTAGGATAGTCACCTATATTACTCTCAGTCTGCTGTTGGCTCTTGTGCCCAGTGCTCAATTCTAATGTCAGACGGTCATGAATGTGCTATCAGTGGTGTCCTAAAGCAGGAGTGAGTGACAGTGTCACTCTTACTCATATTGCGTTTCACCTTAATTTGATATCACAGTTATCAGAGCCTGTGAAGTTGATAGTACAGATTACAGTTCTTGGTGGAAACTCCATTTTACCATCACATAACTGACAAGAGGCTGAAAAATATTCCTACAAAGAAAGCTCAGATTGAAGGCAGTTACAATAATGCAGACCTAATCAATAAGAACATAGCCAACCCAGCAGTTCTCATACTAGGTGTCAACCATGTTTCTAGAAAAAAGGAGTGACAAATATAATCAGATCTGTCAAAAGGCCAAAACTTCGAAATGAAGAGATTATTAGAAATGTGGATTTTTGTCTCCAATTAATTATGAAACTTGCCCCTATGGGTCTTGTTGTGTCTGCGATATAAACTGATTGTATAAATCCCTGGCTTAGAAATTTATTCCGAGACTTCCCTGGGCCACGGCTGCATATTGTAAATTTTCAAGAAAATACAGCGCCATCTGTTGGATATAGAGGTGAATTGCTAGTTTGAGAGGAGATGGTAGCTCAGGGTTTCAGGTTTCATTCACCATTAGCTCTCACACATTCCTTTTGATATACTTCTGTGAAGCCAGATATTCAGTGACTTCTCCAATAAAATGAAAATGCTCCTTAAAATCGAGGCAGAATGGAATGGAGGTGGTAGTATTTTAGTTGAGCCTAAAATTTGAGGATTTTTGCAGTACTCAACAAGGTCGTAAGTTCATTACAAGTAATTGTGGTCATTTAGTAATAACATTTATCTATATTAATTTTTCAAATGGCTACTAAGTTGTTAGGAGATATATACTTATTATGGGGTCTGGATCCAGCTAATTAATAAACAGAACTATAAGCTCTTTTGGCTTAGAAGTGATGTGAGAAAGTTTACTATAAGACTAAGGGTTCCGTGAACTGAGAAAACTTGGGAGTCTAGGGTGTAAACCCGTAAATACCAAGAACTTTTCAAGACTTAATATGCAAAAGAGAGAGACAAATCTCTTCCGTTGTTCCTGTAAAGGTAGTTTCAACCTGCATTTGAACATGGCAGACCATTTTTATTGATGTGCCTTGAAGATTTCTGAAGATCTTATGAAAGACCTATTCTGGTAGTCCTTATCATGTCTATAAATTTGCATTAGGCTAACATCAGTTCTTATCTTGCAACATTAGTTACCCTGAATTGGTGACTGAAATTGCAAGGTTTATGGCTGCCTTGGATTTTAATTTGATTAGGCAGCTGAGACGGAGCAGGCTGAGGACACACCCCAAACACCAGCCTCCTGTAGCTACCACTAAAGTGAATGGATGTGACGTCTGTGGGACAGCATCTTTTACCTTTCCCTATGGAAGGTAGAAATCTTTATTCACAGAGCGTAAGAGAAACAGGCTGTGGCTCCAGTTTTAACACTCCGTCTAGGAAACATACTCTTGCATTCCCTGCATGTCCATTATCAGTCTATTTTGCTTAAACAACAGAACTTTATTGTCTCCCAGTCCTGGAACCTGGAAGCACAAGATCGAGGTGTCGGCAGGGCTGGTTGCTTCTGGTTCCTTTTATTTCAGGCCTCTGTCCTTGGTGTTTGAATAGCCACCCTCTGCATCTTCACATGCTCCTCCCTCTATATGTGTTTCTTTGTCCAAATTCCCTCTCCTTGTAAGAACACCTGTCACATTGGGGTAGGGCTCACCTAATGGCCTTATGTTACCTCAATTACTTGATATTATGAACTGGATGTTTTTATGTCCCTCACCCCACCTTCCAATTTGTATGTTCAAATGTAATCATCAATATGATGGTATTTCGGGGGGGGACCTTGGAAGGTAATTGGGTCATGAGGACAGCACCCAGGTGATGGAATTAGTGCCCTTATAAGAAGAGGGAGACTAGACATAGCTACCGCGTTTTCTGCCACTTGAGGATTTAATAAGAAAACTGCCTGCAACCATGAGGAAGTTGTTCCGCAGAACCTGGCCACGCTGGCCTCGTGATTCGGACCTCCAGCCCCCGGAACTGTGAGGCCTAATTTCTGTTGTTTATAAGCTGTACAGTTCTTTGTTTTAACGGCATGAATGGACTAAGATGATACCTGTAAAGACCCTGTCTCAGACATGGTCATACTCTAAGGCACCGGGTATTAGGAATTCAACATAATGAATTTTTTAGGAGGACACAATTTAGCCCATAACTCGTGGGAAATATAAATGGAACAAGCAAGAAGAATTATTTTGCTAGAGGCAAGGGCTTGCGTGGCAGGGAGCAGGTGGCCGCTGAGGTGACTGAAGAATGGGAACCCTGCGTGACCTCGATAGGGAAGGATGAGGCAGGTTCCTGAGGAAGTGCTGCTGCATTTGCTGGTTCACAGCATCAGCTCAGGAATGACCCATCGTGGATGTAAATGCAAAACCAAGATGGTGTAAACTAGCCTTTCCGGCTTAACAAAGTGAGGCGTGTTAGGTGTCCCTTTCTCAGGGAACATGGATGTGAGTGTGTGGTCCAATTTTTTTCAAATATCGTGGTGGTATGCCTTCTTTTCTGAAATGGGGCAACCAAACCTCCATTGCACTGGGCTCCTGGCCTTTCTGCCAAGATGGATTGATCTGCAATAAGGAAGGAATGAGTGTGGGAGCTGAGGCAAAGGGAAGCCAGGGGCCACTGTGCTATGAGGTGTGGTGTCGTGAGACAATGCCAGAAGGGGAAGATGAGATCCACGGGGCTGCTCCGAGGATCCAGGTGACCTGCATTTGATGGAGCAGAGTCGTCCTACCCACCATTTGGAGATAGAAAAACAAGGTGATCATTGGGCACAGAGGAAAGAGAGCCATTTTGTGAGCTTTTAGCATTCGTGTAATTCTGATTTTCACCATATTTACCGTATTACTTATTTTTACTAGGCTTTTCAATGATAGTAAATAAATACAAATGCCACGTATGCAGTGGGCACTGGTATTTCAGATGGCTGACCGTGAGAGGGTCCTGGAACTTTGTCACAGTAGGTGGTACAACAAGATGGCTGTTGTCATGAAAGTGGAGACCACTGCTTGCATTTCTCTCCTAGGAAGCTCTCCTCCACTCTAGCTCTGTGGCCTGTGTGTTCTGACACGCGTGGGGGAACAGGAAGTGATTCATTTCAAGGCTTCCCAGGAAAGCCACAATACCTCAGGGCCAGGGCCCAGAAGTTTCTTTCTGTCCACGTTCAGGGCAAAGCAGCAGGATCGACGTGAGGCAGCGAATAGTGGATGAGAAAGGGTGTGGGTGTTAGAGCCAATTTGTGAAGCTGGATGCTTAAATCCAGCCCCACTGCTGTCTAGCTGTGTGCCTTGGGACAAAGGCCCTAAATTCTGTCTCTTAATTTCTATTTATGTGGAGGGTGAGGATAATAGTACTCAGGAAACACATAGACTCCATTCACTTGCCTTCTGAGCCCCCACCTGGCTGAAGTCATGACCACCTCTTCTTTGGACAGTCGAATGACCTTAAATGGCTTTTTTGTTTCGCCCCTGCTCCCATGCATTCTCTATATAACAGGGAAGGAAACATCACCTCCAACCTTAAAGCCCGTTACTGGCGGCACCTTTGTGAGCTGTGACTTGGAGCGCGTTTCATGCCACTCATTCTTTCAGCTGCTGCGTTCCATCTATAGTTCCATAGGTTCCTCAAGATCGTCACAGCTACTCAGTGCTCTTCCCCTTGCCAGGCACGCCTGTCCGCCCCTCTCCTGCTGCTTACCCATCCCGCAGGCTCAGGATAAATGTGCCTTTTGCTCAGGGAGGCTCCCCTGAACCCCCAGCCTAAGCGGGTTCTTCCTGTCTTCTTCCTTCAGAGCAGCCACAGCTTTCTCACCGGGCCTGTCACAATGGACATTTTTTCCCCAGATCTATAAACACAAGTGAGCTCAGGAGCGCAAAGAAAGAAGCTAGTCCTGTCGCAGGTCTCTGCCAATGAATCAATTTAACAAAAATTTGCAGCATTTTATCAGATGGCTTTAAAAGGCTAGTGAATAAATATGCCGAGTGGGTACGTACTCAGGAATAAATAATTCACGGCATCCCAAATGAGCCATATTCTACAGCACAGCTGAATCAGTCATGTTTTATTTATCTCTGTATTGAAGAAAATCAATTGTAGAAAGTTTTCCAGAGCAGGGAGGGTGCTCAGCGAAGCCCCCTCCTCTGTGGGCGCGGTGGTTCTTTTCTGGTGGAGCAGCTACAAAGCTCACCCTTGCTTCCTCTTCCCTTTTCCCTCCCCTGGCAAGTTCCTCACTCTGTGACTACTGCAGGGTTTATGCATTTGCCCTTCTCGGGGTGTTGCACTTGGAATTTAAGTGATTGCCCAGAGGTTCTATTTGTCAGAGTGACATTAGGCTCCAGTTTAGTTCTCTCCTGTTATCTGTGTCCCAGGTGCCCTGGCTGGGCAAGGTCGCCTCTTCTCTTTGAACTTTCATCCCTTGAAAAAAAACTCTTAGCACCTCCCATTGTCTGCCCTCAAATGAGGTGGTGGGAACAACAGTTTCTATGGGGCATGCCCCCAACTCCATAGGCTTAAGTATTTTTGTGCAGCTGTTCGTTATTGCATGAGATTATACCTTTGAATTCTTTCCAGTATTCCAAATATGATGCCATCATGCAGGGGGTGAGGGGGTAGCAACTTTTACTAGTTGGTCCAGTAGCCCAAGAGAAGTGGCAGCTTTTACTCATGACTCCAAGAGCCTAAGATTCGTTTTTCTCAAGTTGCTGCAGGATCCTTCTACCCCTCAAAGTAGACAATGTGCAGTAAGTAGCTCAGCACCGCTTTCCTTGACTGCATGTGGTAGCAGACATTGTCCTCTAAATCACTTGTAACAACAGATTTCCGCTGTCTGTGAGTGGGGATTACCCTGAACTGTAAGGCCTTTGAGGTCCTCTGAGTTGTGTGATGAAATGATAGATGGGGAAGCGAGCAGCGGCAGCTCGCTGTTAGCGGGGCGCGGCTGTGAAGGCAGTATGGGGGCGCCGTGTTTTCGCTGGTGGGAGAGGGTCCCAGGCCCTGGGCACGGGAGCACGGTCAGTTTCATTTCAGAAAGAGACGTTCAGCTTCATGGTGACAGGCAGGCAGCTTCATGGGACTGAAACGCTTTGTGGACACTAACTTCAACAATACTCTTTGTGGACTTGGTAAACGTAATTGTTGCCTGCTGTGCCTTCTGATGGTCCCTCATATAAGGACGTGTGTGTTCCAAAGGCTGGCATCACGTCACGGAATTGCGGCCATCTCTCCCGGTGACTTTCAGCCGCAAAACTCAGATCAGCCTGTGCCCCGGAGAGGATTTAGTTCCTACGGAGGCAGGTGCCAAATGATCTCAGCGGAGTCTCTTATATTGAAATCTTCCCTCGAAAAGATAAGAAAATCGAAAATTTCCCACAAAGCTCCAAGTTTCAGTTTAACTGGTCCAAAATTTTACATCAATCTTTTTGTTGCTTCTCTCTTACCCAGTGTGTTAAAAATACCAGGTGGATCACTCACATACATTCCTTCTGAAAGTTCTTTAAGAAAACCTATTCTGTTCTTTTCATGCCATTACTTCGCTCCTCTTTTCTACTTTCAGGGCTCTTGATTCAGATTTCCTGGTGAGTTCATTCTTTTCTCAGAAACTGATGAGGCTGTGGCATCAAGCTGCACGTGACAACCTCCTCAGCTGAGCAGAAAGCCAGCACAGAGGGCGCTGTTAGCACAGAGGGAGGCCCCGAGAGCATCCCCGTGCACATTGGGTGCCGAAAGTGCTGGCACGGAAGCCGATGAATTCAGGAGCCAGAGAGCTCTCGGTACAAAATCATGGTTTAAATTAGACTCACACATTTTAGCTTCATAAGTACATTGACTAAATATTTCATTTTAAACTATACTCTTTGCAAAATGCCCTTTCCAAAGGCGCACCCTGGCCTCCATTAAAAATGTTCCCACAGAGTCATGACTTAGTCATGGAATTCACTTGTGACAGGAATTTAGTCCCTGCCAAAGGATGAAATAACTGCAGCAGTGTGAGCCATGGTGTACAATTAAATGCTATGGGTAAATATCTTCAACCGACAAAGCTTAGATAAATGCTTTTTGATTTCACAACACAGGATTTTTTTTTTCCCCCCTGTGGTAATTCTTAAAACAATATCCTAAGTAATCAAGGTAAATTTAATCAAGGGAAAATGTGAGAAACTGCGTTACATTTCATTATCATACTAATAATTAAGGCAGCCATTTCTTCTTGATTATAAAAGAAAGACTTCCAAGAATGTTGACACTTGTATGCACACGCCATGAGGTCCTCCAGATCTACTGTTTGGGGGACAATGTGGCCGTTCTTGACAAAAAAGAGGAGATTGCCACTCTGTCCATTTCTGGGAGATAAATGAGCTGGAAGTTAGGAAGAAAGGGCACATTGGCCGTTGACTTGCAAACATAATCATTGTAGAAATGAAGCACAAGAAATCTTCAGATTTTAGACTCTTGCTGAATTCTTTTTCTTTAGTTCTGTAGTTTCAGTTTTCATGTTAAAACCAAGTTTTCTGTTACTATTAATTCTGGCATTATAAACCAGCTCTGAAAAGGTGAGATAAGAGCCTTTCTTTGAAAATAAAAATGCTCCCTTGATATGAAATATTGACATTAGGAGGGTGGATTGTATTGTTAACAATTTCTCAAGAAAGCATGGTGTTGAGATTCTTATGTCATTTTTCATTTGTACCTCTTTATCTTCATTCAAATACAGATATTACTTTAATTAGAAAAGATAGCTTGTGATATAAAACGACTCTGTCTAAAATTCTATCTTTAAAAAGTCAACCACTGATAACATGTTGAGTTTCTTCAGCATGTTTAGAAATATTCTTTCACATTTTAGTCCTGTTTTTCATTTGATAACTAGTCAACATTAATTATGGTTATTGTATTAAAGTGGTTAACTGTATGTTAGATATAGTAGATACCTCCTTTAGAGTGGAAATATTTTTTATTCTCCACCACCAGGAAAAAAAAAAAATGGCAAGAGACTTTGAATGTTGCCATTCTAATATTTAAAGAGCTTTCTACCAATCATGTTAGACTACTAATAATTTTAAGAAAAAATAATATGTCTCTCAGAGCCAATTTTATTTAAAATATATCACATATACTAATGTTGGCCATGTATTAGTAATTTCCTGTCATGGAGGCCGTAAAAATTATTACTTCATAGGCTGGAGATTAAAAATATAAATTCACACCATTTCTGAGTCTGCAATTTCTGTAACTTTTATTATGTTGGCCATTAACTAGCTGTGTGACTTGGAGTAGATCACCTCACCTCTGTCCTCAGCTTCTATGAAATGAGAGTTTGGACTAGAATGTTTCTAAGTGTTTTTTTTAAGCTCTAATATTTTCTAGTTCAAATAAATGTCCATTTTATAGTATATGATGTTATGATTGTGCACCTCCCATATGAAACACTGCCCTGCACCCACAGCTGGTAGGCCATATATCAATCAGTACAGTAGTGGAAACATGCAAAACAGACGGGTGAACAGTCTTCGTTACATCCGGCCTCTTTTGAGCTCAGTGATATGATTTAATGATCCCTTTGTAAAATCTAATCCTACAAATACAGAAACTGAATTAATGTGATCTTGGTCTCAGTCAGTGTCTTCATCAAGAATTCTTTGCTTTGTCATTTTTGTTTTCTAAAGGGCCTTTAGAATTGCATATATTTAACAATTTTTTTAAATTAATAAAGAATATGTAAATATAATTTTCCTGTTTTTTCTAGAGAACCGAGAAGAAATTGTGTTCCCCAGATGGGACTTATGTATGTTAGGCTAATTAATGGTCCTGGAACAGAACAGTGGCTGTTTGTCTCCTTGCACACTCAATAGTACCTCCCGGACCTGCTTTCTCTCAGAACCTGGCTGATGAATTTCTGGGAACGCCTTCGTCTCAGCAGTTAATAGCTAGAAACCTCCCACTGAGTGCTTGTGTTCTCGGTAGGCTACCAGACGGCCTGTTTTAAGCGGGACAGAAAATCACGGTACGGGCCTGTTTCACACGGCACATCTGCTCAGCCTAGTCTCCCTGCGCTGAATTCAAGGTATCAGTAGGTGGACCAGCCGTCGCATTTAAAATGGGACGACACCATTGTTTTCGGTCCTGTTCACAACAGTGCACCTAGGCACCCGAGTTGTAGGGATGCTGCGAGGCCTTCCATAAGTGTTTTCTGCTGTGACGCCCACAGCCGCCCTCCAAGGTGGGTATCCTTATCCTGTTTTGCAAACGAGGAAACAGACTCTGAGAGGTTAGGCAAATTTCCAAGGTCATACGGGGGGGGGGGGACTCTCACTGAGGCGCCCCACATCCAGGCTTGTGATGTTCACCATCATCAATACCAGGCAGAGGACACCAGCACGTGGAAACCTGCGTGCGTGCCCACAGACACGCACGCGGGCACTTGCTGCACAGTTGTCATCTCCGTAAAGGAGAGGCACAGCTCAGATGCACCCTTATGTCCCTCGGCTACCTGCAAGGACACTGGCCTTCTTTTGTGTTGCCTGCTCTGCCTCCCCCATGGTCTTGTAGGGTCGGTGAGAACCGCTTCCGAAGGTCCCTGTGGGCCCCTCCTCTGGCCTGGCCTCACGACTGCATACTCTCTGGACCTCTTCCTTTGCAGCCCCCTCCTCCCCCTCCCTGCCCTGCCCCCAGCCGGCTGAGGCTTCTGCAGTGAACAGATGTGACCCTCTGTGTTCCTTTTCTCTGCCTGGAGCTTGTCCTGCCTTGGGAACAGTTCTGCCCCTAACAGTTCTCTTTCCAGGACCTCCCAAGTTCTGAGCCACGGTGCAGCCCCACGCCTGCCCTGCCCTCTTGGTCTCCTCGCCCTAGAATGCCCAGGTAGAGGCGTTGTTTATTTTAGCAGCGGCACATTTAATGTTGTTGTAGCTATTTAATCATTTATTAATTATTTGGAGGTACAAGTTTCCGTATTGTACTATTTGCAAAGCCTGCTTAGCTCCAGTGGGGCATTCCTTCCTCTTTTCTTTTTTCTGTTTGTTCATTTACTTTGTTTTTTAAATTCCACAAATAAGTGAGATCATTGGGTATTTGTCTTTCTCTGTGTGACTCACTTCACTTAGCATAACACCCTCTCGGTCTATCTGTGTTGTCACAAATGGTAAGATCTCACTCAGTCTTTTTTATGACCGAGTAATATTACATTCAATTATAAAATTTGTCAGAGATTTGTTGAACGATCAGTTATTCTTTAATTGAAACATTACCTCCCGAAAAAGCAATCCTACAGGATCTGATTTCCGGAACAAAGCAGCCGTGCTTCCCTTAGGCTCTTCTCTTTTTTCCAAACTACTGAGTTTATTTTTTCGCTCTAGGCATTTCTCAGGGGAGGGATATTCTAGAAAATATCTTCACATCTTCTATCAGATCACTCTTGTCCATAAGTAAACTTGCTTAAAAGCTAGTTCAGCTGTCATGTGACTAAATTCCTATTCATCCCTTCTGCAGTATTCATTACTTTGGGATGGTTTTCTGGATAGACAAATTTTGGAAGAACGCAGGTGCAGCTTTGTGAAACACTTCACCTGTAGCCATGGTTCTGCCTGTGGTCTAGGGTCACCTCTGAGATTTTGGGTCATGGGCGGGAGGTCTCCACCATCATTGTAAGTACTGCCTGGGATTGGCAGGACTCAGTTATGAGTGAGCAGTACCTGAGCCCATGGGATTGAGAAGACAACCCAAGCTGAGGCAGGGAGATGAGTCGGGGGACCTTCAGAGACATCATGGCCGAGGAACAGGGACCCTGGGCTGATTCCGGTGGTCATGCTGACGTCCCACCAGCCAGCTTGGTGGCACTGTCACCGCAGTCCACTTCTCTGCTTGGACCACTTGTCTTAAAACGAAGGGCCTGTGAGGAGCTTCTGCCTCCTCCCAAGTGTGTTTTTATGAAGACAGGTTCCAAAATGTTGTATGTTCAGATGTGGCATAGGCTGAGTTCCGTCTTTAGTGAACAAGTATTTTATCTGTGTCCTCTGCTTCTCTTAGTTGCAGATTTGTTTTGTTTTTCTTTTCTCTCCAAAGAGCCATCCCTTTTATAGCACAACACAGTCACTTAGTCTATAGGGCAGTTTCCCCTGCTTGAGGCCTAAAGTTGTCCTTTTCCAGAAGCTGTTTGGCACCAGAATATTACCATCATCTTACCCTTCTGGATAACTTTCTTCCGATTCCCAACCCCAAACAGGAAAGGCCAAGTGTTTCTCGTGATTTAGGTGATTATAGTGTATGGAGACACAACGCTGGATGGTCGTATAATATTATGAGCGTTACAGGGACCTTAACTATGACCGTGGATGAGGGTAGCTGAGTTTGTACGTCCCAAACCTACGGGGTTATGGGAGAAGGAGGTGGAGAGGGCACGAGGAAAGGTGGAAAAGAAAAAGAAGGTTACATAATAAAAAGTGGGTGTTTAGGGGGAATTGTAGAGCAGAAAGGGGTCTTAGGGCTGATTTAATTGAAATCTTTATTTTCAAAATGAAGAAGAGAGACTGGTGGAGAAACTGGGGGACCTGCGTGTGCTGTTGACACACCAAGAGGCTTTGTTTCTGATTTTGGCCTCTTGCCCCTGCAGTGGCCACAATGCAGAGACTGACCAGGGATGGAAGGACTTCCTCTAGCCTGTTGCCACTGAAAAAAACTGTCCTCCTACCTTGTGATTTAAAACAACCATTCTTATTTTGCTCATGACTTGGTGGCTGGAAAGGGTTCCGCTGCATGATTTCTCTGTGATCACAGTGACGTCTCCTGAGGGGGGTGGGGCTGGAGAACCCCCTTCCCAGATAGCTCCCTCCCTCACTGCTCTGTGCTCTCCTCCACACGCTGTCCCATCTCCTAGGGCCTGTCCACGTGCTGTGAGAATCTCACAGCACGGAGGCCTCAAGCTCATCATACTCAGATGGTGTGTCTTTCAAAAGGGAGGAGGACGAACCTTCCAGGATAGTTAAAATCTGTGCTTGCAATTGTCGTATAAGGTCACGTCTCCTATAGCCTCTTGGCCAGAGCATCCCTTACACAGGTGGGGGAATCCACGCTGCTCCTTGCTGGGGGCAGGCCCGATTGCATGGCAGGAGAGCATTGTGGGTTGTGGTGATTTGTGTTCCCCTTTGGAAAACACAGGAAGCAAGAACAGGACCAGACAGGTGGACCTCTCTGAGACATCTCTTCGGACCACCAGTAGAACACATAGTGTTTGGTCTACCGAGATGGAAGTATTGCTTTCTATGAAAATTCTGCTCCTAAAGCAAGGTTGAAAACAGTACCAGCCCATTGAGACTTGTAATAAACTCCTGTAGTAAAGCTAGTTTTCAAGTCCTTCTGGAGAGAACAAGTAAATGCAATTATGTTCACCTACTACTTATTCACATACAGATCCCCTGGGGTACTTGTGTTTAAACATAATTACTACCAAGTATTGACAAGAGTAATGAAACAAAAATGCATCCTATGCAGACACACACTTTTAATTCATATAGGGCAAAATCTAGTTGCTAAGACTAACTATATTACACAGTTGACACTTAGACCAATTTTCCCTAATTTGTAATAATGGATGGTATTATCTGTTTTTGTTACAAGAATCAACACAGAGGGAGGTCACTGAATACAAAAGAACTAAAATGTCTTTTTATTATAACTTTTAAGTTGTTAATTCTAGACTAACAAGCCCTTGACAAGTATGATTACATTGAGGGTTGAGCTGTAGGTGGTTCTGGAAGAATTTAAAGGAAACAATGGAGGAATAAATATGCTTTTTTCTTAAGTGAGATCCAGAATCTTTGATATTTCTCAAAGATTTCATAGCCCGTAGTTGTTGAATTAATCTTACTTGTTAGTTAGTTTGGAAAGTTGTTGTTCCTGTGAATACTCAGCCATCAGACAGATTTTCTCAGTTAGATGAAATCTTCCAGCTAAGGATTCTCATGCCTTATAAGAAAACATCATACCGGTGCCTCTTTTCACTTGCACTTCCTGTGACCCTGGACACAGCCAGATGGGACAGTCTTCAGGACTGTCTCCAAAGAGCTGGCACCTGAATGAAGGGCAGCTTTTGTTAGAAACATTTTTTTGGACAGATATTCCTTTGGAAGACTCCTGTCACTCATGTAATGAGTGTCCTGGCCCCAGATGGCTCATAGACGCCTCTCCTGCTCCTGTTCTACATCCCTGGGCGCTGCTAGCCTTGTTTCTTGCTTAGTAGCTAAACCTTCACTCTGGATTAATTTCCTCTGCTCTTGGAATTGAACTTTCAGACTTCCCAGACTTCTCTGAGGTTTCTGGCCTCGTTCTGTCATCACAGTGCCTTAGCGGTTGCAGATGGCCTCGGACCATCTTCACTTCTGTTTGGATTCATCCAGGACTTTACTCTCTGGCCTCTGAAGTCAAAGGACATTCTTCCCAGCTCTCCGCACAACTGGATACTATCCTTTCTGAGAGAAGACACATTCTCTCTTACTCTAATCCTAGGAGCCAGGCACAGAGTCCTGGACTGTCAGCCCCGGAGCCTCTAAGGTGACTCCTAGACATGCTCAGCTTCTTCGCGTTGAGCTGCAAACCACACTGAGCACGTCTCCATCCTCTTGGGACCTGGCTCTTCAGTCCTTTTGAGTCTTTGCTAAACTAATTGCCTAATTTTTGTAGGTGTTCTTGTCAATTTTGTAAGACTTTCTACATAGATAATTCTATAAATAAAAACAATTTCTACTTCTTTATACTCTTTATAGCCATCTTTATTATTATTATTATTATTTTCTTTCTTATTCCATTGACTAGAACACCCAGTTGAATATTAAATAGAAGTAAGAAGGCTGATTATCTTTGCTAGTTCCTGATACTGAGTGGGGTGGAGGAGCAATTCCCCCCACCTAACATACTCAATAAGTATTATTTTAACTTTAAGTGTTTTGTAGATACTATTTGCAAGTTAAGAAGTGTTCTTTCTAGTCCTAGTTTTTCATCATGGATGGTATTTGTTATATAATTTACAGCATCTGTTGAGAGAATCTTTTTGTTTTCTAGTTTGTTGATAAAGGTCAATGACATTGATAGATATTTGAAAGTATTATCAACCCCTTGCATTTATAAGATAAACTCCCCTCCTTTATATATTGCTGGATTTCATTTGCTAATATTTTGTAGAGGAATAAAAAAAAAGAAATCTGTGCTCATAAAGAATATTGGGCTGGAAATTTTCTTTTCTTTTAGTGTTTTTGTCAAGTTTTGGTATCAGGTGTATGCTGGTTTCCTAAAATGAGTTGGGGGATGTTCTGTCCTATATTTTCTGAAATAGTATATGTAAAATTGATATTATATTTTCTAAATATTTGATAACATTCTTTAGTGAAACCATCTAGTTCTGGAGTTGTTTGTTCATTTGTTTGTGGAAAACTTTTGAATAAAAATTCCATTTATTTTATGTAGGGTTATTCCCTCATTCCATTTCTTCTTGAGTCAATTTAGTTTGGTAAGTTATGTTTTTCAAAGAATCTGTCTATTTTATCAGTTATTAAGTGGCGTAAAGTTGTTTATGGTATTTCCTTAGTTCTCGGGATCAGTCATTATATCTCCCCTTTCATTTCTTGGTTAGTCTTGTTTAAGCTTTAGCAATTTTATTAATATTTGAAAGAAGCAGTTTTATGTTTTTCTATTCATTTTTTCTCTAGGTTGTTTAGATTTCACCTTTCTCAGTCACAAAGCAAGTTCCTTATGTCTGACATTTATCTCAGCGCTGATGAGTTTATGAAGATGCTTTTCTAGCAGAGAAGACCCATACCAAACCATGAGATCACTTTTCACATGCAGCCTATAAATACAACTCTACAAAGAATGGGCATATAATTAACTGAATGTTGTATCCACATGTCAAATTGATTACACACTGAGATGTTTTCTGCCGGCACTTCCAATCCCAACTTTAGTGGTTCAATTTAAAAACCATCTAGAGATGATTGAATATAGGTTTTAGCTAAATTCATTTTACTGAAGAGGACACTTCTTCAGAGCAGGTATTCTCTGCTGTGACACTGTTGAGTAATCTCACCTGTCACCTGCATACTATAAATCATCCTACTACAGATCTATTAGCTTATGATTCATATCTGGCTTGCCTTGTAAAAACAAAGACAAAATAGTAGTTTAGATGGAACGATTTAATGCACACTGAATGAATACACTTTCTCCGAGTTCAGCCTTATTCTCTCTGAGCACTTGTTATTTTCAGGGAGACAACTGAGTTCTAAATTGAGAAGATGCATTAACTGTTTCAGGCAACAAAATTACAGGTATATCTTTTTAAATAGCTTTGTGGAAGCCTGATGCAGTGTATTCCTTACTTCAGTTCTTATCTTAGTGATTGGAAGTGATTTATACAAGGAGGAACCTCTCTGTCTTACCTTGTGTTGATTAGTAAGATTTCATTGCTAAGGGCAACAATTTTTGCCATGGTTTCACAGTAGTGTGTGGTAGTTGTTGGGGTACGTATTTATTGGACCCTCACACAAAATGATACTCAATTCTGCACCATCTACATTGTATCTTTTTACAGCTGGTGGACCTTACTTGGTGCATCTATGAACAGTTGTGTATAAAGAGAATTCCAATGTGAGTTTTTAAATTCCTCCTAAATGGCTTTACAATTTAAAAGATACTGGTCCTTGAGGTTGTCTTCTTTATGTTGATACTCACTTAACAAACTGCAACTTTCGGACTAAAGAATTATTTGAGGGTGCCATTTAGAAAGCTCTAGGTCAGATTTAGTCGGCACGCTTTTGGGCTGCTTTTTGCATGTGTTGACTTTTCCCCATCCCTACAACAACCTTTTAGATGGGAGAATGATGTCCATTTCGTTTTTGCTTCAGCAGCAGAATGTGTCAGTGTAAGCAGGCAAGAAGAAGGAGTGGGAGCAGACAGAGAGAAAGGCATTTTACATAGAATTTAGGGTTTGAAAACAGAGTTTAAATTCTCTCCTTTCTCCTTCCTGGTGGTTTGGTCAGAGTTGGAACTTTATCCTGCAGGCAGTGATAAAAGGGATGGGAGAATGTATAAATCTGGCAGTCAGATGATGGAGACTAAAGTCTGGATACTGTGCCTTTAAAGCATTTCCTGGGTGCTGGCAGGGATGGGTAGATTCCTTCTCCCGCCTCTCTTGAGTTCTTATGGGTGAACTAATAAATAGTAAAATTGAAAAAGGCCAGATTAATAGGGGAAAAAACAATTTAATATATGCACACAGGGCATCATAAATGATACTCTCAGAATGATGAGCTAGCAGCTGTTTGTACTTTTTAGGCAAAAATAAATAAATAAATTACAGAAAGTTGTGATAAACTGACAGGAAAACGGATACTTAAGTTTGAGTCCTCACTCGTGAGGAATCTAAACGAAGTTTGGACTTGGGTAGTAAAAGGATAATAAGGTTTGTTCATGTAAGCTTTTCGGCCCTGGATTCCTCAACACTAGTGATAAGGGGGTTTCCCGTAGGGACCCCCCATCCCCATGCATGTAGGGCAGCTTTCACAGGGGAGATTTATATCCTTCATTCAAATCAAGGGAGGTTCAACATGCCCTTCTCTCACTGGCTGCTTGTCAAATAACTTCCATTGAAAGTAATCAGTATGTCATTGTGGGATATTTTGGGGGTATCCTGCCCTGGGCCGCAAAAATGTGTTGAGCTGTTTAGAGACCACAAGGGCAGCTGAGACTCAGCTTCTGCTGTTATGAATCCTGTCGTCCATGAACAACAAGGATATAGACCTATGTGGGATCCAAGTGAGAGAAATCTGCACTAAACAGATGAACAGATAGTCAGGTCCAGCCAGACGGATTCTGCCTGAAAGAGGAGTGGCGTGAGGGGCAGGGGGTTAGATGGCCTTGGAGTCGCTTGTGGGTAGATGAACGGTTTCAAAAGAGGCATTGCATGCTCAGGAGGAAACATGCCCAAAGGCAGAGAGGGGCCAACGTTAAGAAGTAGATGGCATTTGGGAGAATAATATAAGGAGGTCAGATGAAGTGAGATTGAGGAGTGTACCGCTCCCTCTCTCCTTTCTCTCTCTAACCCTCTTCCTCCCTCCATCCCTCTCCCTTCCTCCCTTTAAGCCTTCCACCCAATCCAACTTCCTCCCCTCCCCCTTTTCTCTCTGCCTCCTAATAGTTCTCTATCCTGTCTGTCATTCTTCCTGCAACGATTATGTGTCAGGCGCTGGGGATGGACCTCCTGATGGAGCACAGAGTCCAGCCAGCAGGGGCAGTTCTGCTTTCGTTAGGAATGGAGACTTGGGAGTTACAAAGAGGATCAGGGATGTTTCACAGCTAGAAGTCCAGCTGGAAAGCTATTTCAGTAGACCAGAGAAGACAGACTCAAAACTTGTATCAGGAAAATTGCCATAGCACTGCAAAGATGGGGTATGTGCAAGTAGTGGTTTATCAGAGCTCAGTGGAATTGTGTACAAGTGACCAGACGTCCCGCTTTTGGCGGGACAGTCGCGATTTTGAACAATTTGTCCCGCGTCCCGCGGCGTTTTAAAAAAGTCTCAATTTTTGGAAAGAATGCACGACAAGCTAGGGAACGGCGGGAGATAGACCCAATTTTTAATCAAGAGCCCCCTCCCCCCCAGTCAATGGTGTCTCACTTTACCAATGTTAAAATCTGGTCACCTTAAGTATAGTGTAAGGATACAGAGTGTGAACCTCGGAGCCGGGCTACCAGGGATTATATCAGTTCCAGTCCTTACTAGGTGTTTAACCTTAGACAAATTGTTTAACTTCTCTGACTCAGTTTACTTGTACACAAAATGGGGGTTATAATAGTACCTCCCTAATAGAATTGTCATGGAGATTAAATTAGTTAATACATGTAACCTCTTAGAAGAGTGTCTTGCACATACTGGCCCTGGGTAAAAATAGGCTATGTTTACTAAATTATTTCCAGTGTACTAAATGAGAATAAATTTTCAAGAGGAGCTAATCGGTCCCACTTTTGCTAGAAACAGCAAGTCCCATAGTTTGTGTAGAAGTGAATAGCTTTTCAGGAATAGAAAAATGTCAACATATATCCAAATGTCATGGAAAAAAATAAAATCTTAGTAATTATTTAGAGCCAATCTAGTTATCGTTCTATTATTTCCAATCTTGAAAAGAAATTTAAATTTAAAAAAAAGTGTGTGTGTGTGTGTGTGTGTGTAGTTTGAGAGGAGAAAAGTGTTCAGCAATTGACAAATTTTGGTTTAAGGTTCAGAAATGTCTTACACATTTAAATCCATGCCTTGGGTGCTATTGGGGGAGAGAGAGAGAGAGAGAGAGAGAGAGAGAGAAGCCCCAAGAGACTCATCTTCTATTTTTATTGTCCGAGCTAATGGTTCATTAGCATTTCCTTGAGGCTGAGCCTGTAGATAATGTGTGTCTTCCAGGGCAAGGATGCTAGGTAGATGTGTCCTCGTGGTGGAAAGCAGCCTTATTTTTCCTAGGGGAAGAATGTGAACAATCCCCCTTCTTGCACATAATGGTAAAAACAAGAAAGATCAGTAGATAGCAGCCAAAAGACATTACCAAGATAATATCAGTGTTCAAAGGGAAATACCTATGTTCATAATTGTGTTAGTAATTTTGGTTTCAATTATGGTTTGTTCTTATTAACTATTCAGTGAAATGGTTTTAATTTTAAGGTTCATCAGTTTAAGAAGAACATCTGTGTACTTCCAGGCAGATTTGTATTATTAGCAGAGTGATACAAAACGACAAATTTCCTTGAGCTCATTAAGGATTTGAACAATTTATCCTTTAAAAATAAGCTTCAAAGCCCATAAATTCTTATATTCACAATGAAAAATAGTGTATGATAATAGTCAACGATTGAGCTTCCCAGTGTGCTGTAATCAAGAGTTGCTCTTTGTTCCTAGCTTCTGACATAATTTTGAACACGGTTAGTTCCAAATTGCCAAGGATTTAAACTTTAAACCATTTACAATTTCTATCACCAAACTAATGTTAAGCATTGAAGTTTCTTCTTCCCAGTAAGTCTGTCCCTTTAATTGCTCAGCTTTTCTGCTAAGGGGCAGCTAAGCCTCTTGTGTCGGAAGCCTGCCATGTGAGTGTGGCTTCCCTCTCCTTGCAGTCAGGTTAATTCTGAGACCAGAGCCTCTACAGTTTCCTGTGTCCCAGGGAATGACACTGCTGTGTAGAACAAACCCCACCACCAGGTCACTGAAATCCAAGTGTGTAGTAGCACCTATGGCCAGGCCATGTGTTGTTACTGAATTAATGTGCAGACAGTCTTGGATCTGTTAATTAGTAAGCCTAATTGAAGTGAAATACAATTAACCATACGATATTGAGCTGTCCAAGTCTAATTCCACTAAAATTATGTAATGAATGTGGAACATAAAGGATTACTGGCAAAAAAATTTTTAAAAAGTTTTTATCTGTCAAGATTATTCTTGGTGGATTCTCTTCACTCACCTTTGATTACCTGAGACACTTATGATTCAGGCACGTGTATTTTGAAACATAGATTTAAAAGTACGCTTTGTTTTCATCTATACGATGTGATTAATAAGTCGATAAAGGGTCACCCAATGCATGTAGACATGGTAGCACCCTCCTAGGATGGATGCTGTTAGAAGTAGTTTCTATATGGATCACCATGTGGCATTAAAACTAAACCAGAACAACAGGATTGACACTCCACATTTGTTTGGTGACATCAAATTTAAAATGATTTAAAATTTCAATGCCTGGCAGTTTGAAAATACAGTGTTCCCTCACCACTTCGCGCTTCATGTTTTGCGGCTTCAGTGCTTCACGGGTTTTCCCAATATATTATCGCACTGTGCCTGGCACCCTGCAGGTGCTCAGGGAACGCATGTGATTAAGTGGACGTGCTGGGCTTCCAGTATTAGACCAGATGGAGCCTGAGAGCACAGAATC
>PVKE010022310.1:0-25684 GCA_004027555.1 Craseonycteris thonglongyai | reverse complement strand
GGGAAGAGTTTTTATAAGAGTATATTTGAACCAATACTGATGACATATGCCAGGGAGCAAGATCTCAAATGCTCCCCTACTTTCAAGAAGTTTGCAAGGCTGTCCATCAAGGCTCATATGACTTCCTCAGTGAAGTTGGGAGTCTTGATCAGTGGAGATTGTGGAAGGTGTACTCCCAGTGGAAAAAATTTCCTAATAATTTCTTTGCCACCATGAGGGTATCAGCCTGTGGCTGGAGAAAGCTTTATCAATCCGGAGAATATACACACAAAAACAAGAACATATTGATAACCCAAACTATGTGGCAGTTGAATGAAGTCCAGCTTAAATGTACTATGGTGGATGAAAGAATGCAAAAACAAACACAAAACAAACAAAAAACAGAAATGGAAAAAAAAAATGCTAGGGAGCCTGAAGGAACAGAATGGCTAGCTGTCTTGGGTTCCCTTAGCCTTGACTATTCATGTAATTTTTCAGTCACTTTATTTATTTATTTAGACATTCAATATTATTTTATATTAATTTCAGGTGTACAGCATAATGATTATATATTCATATAACTTAAGAAGTGACCCCCTAACTAGTCTAGTACCCACCTGGCACTATGCATAGTTATTAACATACTATTGACTATATTCCTTATGCTTTACATCTCCATGACTAGTTTGTAACTACCAATTTGTATTTCTTAATCCCTTCACCTTTTTCACTCTAACTCCCAACCCCCTCCCATCTGTCACTCTGATAAATCTAATACCCATCTGATACCAGACATAGTTATCACAATAGTATTGACTATATTCCTTGTGCTATACCCTACATTCCTATGACTACTGTGTATAACCAATTTGTACTTCTTAATTCCTCCACTTTTTCACTAATCCCCAACATCCCTGTTGTCTGGCAACCATCAAAATGTTCTCTGTATCTATGAGCTTGTTTCTGCTTTGTTTTTTGGATTCCACTGATAAGCAAAATCACATTTCATCTCTCTTTCTCTGACAAACTCAGCACACAATACCCTCCGGGTCCATCTATGCTGCTGAAGATGGCAAGAACACATTTCCATACATGGCTGAGCAATATTCCATTGCATATATGGACCACCTCCTTTTTATCCATTCATCCATCTGCAGACACCCAGACTGCCTCCACATCTTGGCCATTGTGAACAATGCTGCAATGAACTTGCTCCAGAAATGGGATTACTGAGTTCTTCTTAGTCTCTTATTGTTTGTTTTAAAGTCTACAGTGGTACCTCAGTACTCGCTGTTAATTGGTTCTGGGAGGCATGGCAATTACCAAAAGCAATGAGTACCAAACAAATTATTCCCACAGGAATAATGTAAATAAGCTTTTTTGGAAGATTTATTTTATTGCTTGAGAGATGAGGGAATGAGTGACTGAGAGAGAGAGAGAGAGAGAGAGAGAGAGAGAGAGAGAGATGGGGAGGAGGGTCTAGAGCGGTCCCCACAGTTGTACATCATTAGTTGTGACACAGTTTTATTCCACACAGGTGGATGTGGGGCTGCATTGGGTGGGAACTGAACTGGGGGCCTCCCACATGGAAGGTGAGAACTTTAGCTACCAGTTGCACGGCAGTTCAGCATATGAGTTTACACAGGCCAGGCAGGGCCAGGATTTGATTCCTGGATCTGGCAGTTGCAAGGCAAGTGCTCAACCTGTTGAGCTATCTTGGCATCCCCTAATGTAAATAAATTTAAGGTGTTCCCAAACCAAAGAAAATGCACATTTTTAAGGCAACATGTAAAAAGATAGGGTTGTATATCATTACATAAGAAATAAACCTAAAAGTTAATAAATACTTAGATTAACTGAAATAAAAACACTCTGCCTGTCCTGAGAAGAATTCATGGCCTAATGGGACGGTGGGAGGAGTGTGGTGAAGAGGAGAGGTTATGTGGAGTGCTGCTTGGAAGAAGAGCCCCCTCTAATAGGACCTTGGGCACTTGCACTTCAGGTGTTCTTTTACTTTTCTGCCATTTTTCAACTTGCACCACAGGCTCTGACACACTCTTTGTCACCTTCACTAAAAACTTATCCAGGGATGCCAGGATAGCTCAACAGACTGAGTGCTTGCCTTGCAACTGCGAGGTCTGGGGATTGAATCCTGGCCTCAGCCCATGCAAACCCATGTGCTGAACTGCGGTGCAGCTGGTAAACACCCAAAGGTTGGGTGGGGCATGGTCTCAGGGAATCACTAGGGCAGAACAGAAAGCAGGTGATAGAAAGTTTGATGGACTCAGATATGGTGCCCTGCCTGCATCTGCAAGCAGGGAGGGGAAGGGCTCAACAAAGAAACAATGGCTTTTGCCAGAGTCTCCTTCTGGGTGAGCTGCCTTTTCAGCCTTTGCCCTGAAGCCACATAATTCAGTTCCTCCTGTATGTCTCTGGCACCTTTTGAGCTGCTGCGCCAGCACTGGAGTTCAGAGCAAGTGAGTTCATCAGTGAGTAGGCCTATGCGGGGGCCCTTTAAAAGGAGCTCCTAGGACAGCAGCCGCTCTAGTCTTACTGAGCCCAAATCTCCACTGTTTTCACAGCCAGAAGTTGTGGGGACTTCTCTCCCTAGCACTGGAACCCTGGGCTGGGGATGCTAGTATGAGGCTGGTGCCTCTCAATACTCCAGAGGGAACCTCTGCAGCAGAGTTGTCCCTCCCAATTTTTAATGGTCACACGCAGGTGTGGGACCAGCCCTTTCCTCATCTCTGCCCCTCCTACCAGTCTTGAGGTGGCTTCTTCTGTATGTCCTCAGTTGTAGGGCTTTGGTTCAGCTAGACTTTGGGTGGTTCTCAGTGATGGTTGTTCTGTAGTTGAGTAGTAATTGATGTGGTCATGAGAGGAGGTGAGCACAGTGTTTGCCTACTCTACCATCTTGATTGGAACTCCTATCAACTACTGTTTATCCATCTGAATTTCTCTGATTCAGGAGCAGACTTGTCATGTTACAAGGACATCAGAGTGGCAAAAGTATGGCAATGAGGGGTCATTTTTGTAATAAACAGAATGGAATTCATCCTCATGGGCCACAATCTGATACTCAAGTTCAGTCCTTTATAGTGTGTGCCTCAGTTTTAATGACAAACATCTTATGTCAAGACACCTCTAATTACTAGGAATTTCATATAATTTCTGAAACACTTATAATATATACTTATACAAATACAACATAAAGAAGGCTTAATGTTATTTCTTTTTTGACAATACTTCCCATGTAATCTTGACACACCAAAACAAGCTTAATTAGTTTAATAAATCTCTTATATAAGGAGAGTTTTGAGCGTGTCCAAAGGGCCATTCTAGAATACATAAAAATTATTCCCAGGCCAAGACTGTATTTATAATTTAAGTTTTGGAAAATTTGTCAATTTACATCAAAAAGTTTGGACATTTGACAAAATATGATCATAAGTCATCATTAAACAATGTTTCATTATCCATTGAACCAAAGTAGAAATAAAAGGTTTCAAAGACAAATACAGAAGTTTACATTATTGTTAGCAATATTTAGTTCTTACTATTGAGGAGATTCAATTTTCTTTTTCTTTTTTTTAAGATTTATTTTATTGTTTTTTTACAAACAGAAACAGAGAGAGACAGAGGGAAAGGGGAGGGTCCAGAGCAGTCTCCATAGTTGTATGTCATTAGTTGTCAACATGGTTTCATTCCACATGGGTGGGCTCGGGGCCACACAGGGAGGGAACCCGGCCAGGGCCTCCCGCATGGGAAGCACACCCCAGTTCAGTATATGGGTCCACATGGGCCAAGGCTGGGATTCGATCCTTGGAACCTGGGGCTGTAAGGTGAGTACTCAACCCACTGAGTCATCCCAGCATCCCTGAGATTCAATTTTCTTAAGTAATCAAGGATCTGATTAAGAACACGAAACACAGTGGAAGCTGGGATGGCTCAGCGGGCTAAACGCTCGCTTTGCAGCCTTAGAGCCCGAGGATCAAATCCTGGCCCCGCCCCATGCAGACCCACATGCTGTACTGGGGTGTGCCTCCAGCTCAGTTCTTGCCGGGGCCTATGTGGGAGGCTCCCTGTCCAGTGCAGCCCCGTGCCCACCTGTGGAGTGAAACTATATAGAAAACTAATGCTGTCAACTATGGAAACTGCTCTGGGACCTCCCCCTTCTCTCTGTCTCTGTCAAAAAAACAAACAAACACAAAACACAGAAAATTATTTTGATAAAACACAGAATGTTAATTCTTTATTCTTGTTTTAAAAAACAGAATCTTTGCATTCTAGGCAGAATTTTTTTTTCACAGTATCAGTAGCAGACCAATACTCCATTTAGCAGACAGGAAAAACCTAATCTAATTTGCATCAGGTTACTACTTTTGATATTTAAATTAACTTACTTGATTAAATTTTAGTCTTATTCAGCTTGACCATACATAACATTTCTTTTTTTTTTTTTAAGATTTATTTTATTGATTTTGACAGACAGAGAGAGACAGAGACAGAGAGAAACAGAGAGATGGGGGAGGGCCCAGAGCAGTCTTCACAGTTGTACCTCATCAGTTTTCAACATAGTTTCATTCTACACAGGTGTGAGGGGCTGCACAGGGTGGGAACTGGGCTGCCCCCCCCCCCACCGCACATGGGAGGCACGCCCCCTTGAGTCAGGGACCAAACTGGGGGACGAGAACTGAACTGGGGGCCTCCTGCATGGGAAGCTCACCCCAGTTCAGCATATGGGTCTACATGAGTCGGGGCCGGGACTCAATCCCCGGTCCCCAGGGCTGCAAAGTGAGCGCTTAACCCACTGAGCCATCCCAGCTTTCCCATATAACATTTCTTTACTCAAAATCCCTTTTTCACAAACCTATATCTTTCCTTTTTACATTCAGATTATTTCCTGTTTTTATACTCTTTTTCTTTCTGAAACAACCACTCTCAGTAGTTTCACAAATATTTTCTCCTGTCAATCTAAATTTTCTCTCCCAAATTATGTTCCCTCTTACTTTAACTAGTGAGCAGAGCTTTTAGCTGCATCTCCATGGCAACCAGAAGCTAGCGCCAATTAAGCCATGACTGAGTCATTAGACACTTAAGCTGATTATAGAGTGCAATACTGAATGGAGGAGAAGGGCTGACAGCAAGAAAAACAAGGCAGGTCTTAGCTGGAGAGAAGTGGGCAGCTGAGTAGCTGAGGCCTGAAAACCATTCCCCACCCCAAGTCCACAGAAGCCCTAGACCTGGATGTGGACAAAATGGCATATGCCCTCAACCACTAGGCCAGAGGGTGTGGCAACCAGGAACGTAAATCTTGGCACCTCCCTACCAACATGCCCCAAACACAGGGATCTGGCTCTGGAATTTTAAAATAACATTCAGAGTAATGGACAGAGTCAACTAGTGAGTTCTCCAAATACTCTGGAAGTTTCTTTAGTGAAAAATGCCTATTCGTTCCTGTTTGAGGCTTTTAGTTTTCAATCAAGTCTCCTGCTGCCCTGTCCTTATTTTATGGGCTTTTAATCACAAAAGACTATCAATTTATGTAATTAGCACATTCAAATTACAATTCTTCTTTCCTCCCCCAATGAGGGTGGCCATCGCCCTTTCCAGCTCCCTTTCTATTTGATTTAGTAAGGAAAGCTCTTGTCAGGGTTGCCATAGCAATCAAGCCACCAGCCCCATCAGGCAACTGAGTATCTGGACACTGACATTCAAAGCTGATTATGAATCTTGAAAATTGAAAGCAGAGCAAGATTGCTGGAATGAAAACAAAGAGGCTCTTAGCTAGAGAGAAGAGGCAGCCGAGCTCCTCAGGGCTTCTGCTAACCCTCCACCTCTAACTTCATCTTTACGCCCTGTATTCTTTAGGGAAGGAGAAAGAGAGAGGCAGGAATCAGAATGAACTGACGCTATTAAGGATGAAAGTCTGGGTTTGGACATAACTTATACCCTTAGGCCAAACCCTGCCATGTCCCAAAATCTACACCTGTAGCATGACTTCCCTATTGGGTACCTCACTTCTTAATAAGTTACCTGGCACATAGTAGGTACTCATACGTAGTGTTTGCTCCCCTGCAGTCCCACTAGAGAAAGCACAAGAGGGGAAGCCGGGATGGCTCAGTGGGTTAAGCGCTCACTTTGCAGCCTCGGGGACCGAGGATCGAATCCCGGCCCTGGCCCATGTGGACCCATATGCTGAACTGGGGAGTGCCTTCAGTTCAGTTCTCACCAGGGCAAGACCCCGGCCCAGTTCCTGCCCTGTGCAGCCCCTCATCCACCTGTGGAATGAAACTATATGGAAAAACCAATGAAGTGCAACTATGGAGACTGTTCTGGGCCCTCCCCCTTCTCTCTGTCTCTGTATGTCTCTCTCTCTCTGTCAAAAACAATAAAAATAAATCTTTAAAAAAAAAAAGAGAAAAGAAAGCACAAGGACACATTGGAATGTGAGCAAGTGAAGACTTCCTCATCCAGTAAATTTTTCTGGGAAATGGCACTAATGAAAATCTTGTCATTTGCTTTAAGGCTCCCTGTTCACAGTCTGACTCCTTTACTTTCTGGTGATGGTGGTGGTGCAGGTTGGTTGGGGGTTGGATGTGATGACAATGACATTAAGCTATTAATTACCAAAGGCCCTAAGAATATTAGGTTATTCTCACCCACGAGGAATTCCTCCTCCCTCTCAATATTCTCCTCTACATTCACAGACTCCCACACATTTTCACTGAGGAAGCAGAGCTCCTGTCTTCATTGCTATAGCAACCAGAAGCCAGACAGAGAAGGAGGGTGAGGCAGTCAGAGCTTAGTGCAGTGTCTGTTGACTTTTGGGAGGAAAATGCATTTACTTGTTAGTGGCAGAGAAGTAGGCCACTAGGCTCTTTAGTGGTCCAACACACTTCCACCTCATTCTTTATCCTTGTGCCTTCAGGTGAGGAAGGCTAATCAGAGCCAACTTACTCCCTGTGGGGGCCAATGCTTGTGTTTGGACTGGAATATGTGCCCTGGCAGGGGCACCAGGCAACTGATAGCCCCCACCCCACCTTGTTACCAAACAAATTCAGGAGTGAATCTGTTTGTCTGTGTGCATTCCCATGATTGCACATCCTGTGCCTAAAATGGTGTCATAAATATGAGAGGGGTCACTGATGCAAACTCATACACTTCCCCAGTCCACTCCATCTTTGACAATTTTGCCTCATATCTTCTCTCCTCAAACCTCCATTTGCTACTTGAACAGCCAAGGTATGGGCTGATGACATGGAGAATGTGGAAAAGATCTTACAAAATTTCCCACCTACCTGTATCTGAGACTAGATACTCTGCCTTTCCTCTTGTCACTATAGATGAACTGTCCACACTCCTATCAAAACTCAGCTCTTTAGCTGGCCCTAGATTCCACCCTTTTTGGATGAATAAATATATACCACCAGCAATGCACCCAGTGTTCTCTATTACACCCCCAATTTACTCTTCTTTATTGGATGATTCCCATCAGGACACAAACATTGTGCAAAGTCCCTCATCTTGAAAATAAAACAAGAAAGAGAGAAACAAACAAAAATATCTTACCTTAACTGCAAAATCCCTTCCATCTCCTGTATCATCTTTCTATTTGCCCTTTATGGCAAAGATTCTCAAAAATCATTGTCTATTTTTGATATTGCCACTTCTTCCATTCCCATTTTTCTTGAACCCTCCCCAATCATGCTTTTGTTCCCACAACTTTAGTGAAATAGCTCTTCTCAGGGTCCCCAAAGACCTGCACTTTGCCAAATCTGGTGGTCATTTATCAGTGCTGGTATTACTTGACTGATCAGTAGCATTTGGCAATGTTGATCACTTTCTCTTCCTTGCAATACTTTCTTCACTTGTCTTCCTTCTGCCTCAGGATTTGTTACTCTTCATTGTCCTGGCTAATTACTCTGTATGTCCTTGACCTCTCTGCATTAGAGTTCAGATCCTCAGATTCCTTCTCTTCTCTACTTATGTTCACTTTCTATGAAATCATACACAGTTCCATCACTTTGATCCTAGACACACATAGAAGAATCACACATTAGTATTTCTTTCTTTGTTTTAAAGATTTATTTTTTGTTTTTTGACAGAGACAGAGAGAGCTAGAGAGAAGGGGGAGGGCCCAGAGCAGTCTCCATAGTTGTACTATGGCCCTGCGCAGGGCAGGAACTGGACTGGGGGCCTCCCGCATGGGAGGCACAGCCCCTCAAGCCAGGGGCCAAACCTGGGGGTGAGAACCAAACTGGGGGGTGAGAACCAAACTGGAGGCATTCTGCGTGGGAAGCACACCACAGTTCAGCATATGGGTCTGCATGGGCTGGGTTCTGGGATTCGATCCTCAGTCCCTGGGACTGCAAAGCGAGCGCTTAACCTACTGAGCCATCCTGGCTTCCCCACACATTCGTATTTCATGCCCAGTCCTGTACCTGGAACTCCAGGCTCATATATTCAATTGCTTACTCATTGACTCTTGGATGGCAATGAGTAGTTTGAAATAGTCATGTCAAATTGATCATACATGGAACTAAGCCCCTGATTTCTCTTCCCATAAACCTATTCCTCCTTTCATTTTTCCTGTCTTAGGAAATAGCAATGCCATCCTTCTTGCGCACACCAGAAAAACCTTGGAAGCATTGTTGGATTCTTCTTACACTCATCTGCATTCATGTATAAGGTCATTTCTGCCTTTGATGAAGCATTACACAGTGGTGGGTGACACCTGGGGTCATCTGTAAAGGCATGCAAACTCAAAATCTGAAAAATTATTCTATAGAACAAATGAAAGTCAACTGCAAGACAAGTCAGGCCATGGGGTTATGAGTTTTCCAAACCCCTATATAAAGGAGGCTGGGGTCAAACCAGAGATGACAGCAGCATAAAGATTGTTTTATAGCAAAGGTTGTGCAGCCCGCAGAAGACAGATCTTGTGTATTCTTAGTTTCCTTTTCCCCCATTGCCCATCCTCTTTCCACTCTAATGTTGGAACTGTCTGGACCACTGTGTAATGCTTCATCAAAGGCAGAAATGACCTTATACATGAATGCAGATGAGTATAAGAAGAATCCAACAATGCTTCCAAAATCATAAAATCCATAAAATCATAAAATCATAAGCTGTGGCCCGGAAAGAGCACTAGCTTTGGGATCACAAGTCTAAGGTTTGATTCTCAAAACTGCCGCTGCCTTACCAGTTGACCAAGTGATTGTGAGCAAGACTGGATTGTAATTGTCGCAGAACAAAACACTTGGGCCTTCACATAGGTGGCTGCAGAAATTTCCCAGCAAGAACCAGCATCAGAATCTGGGCAAAAACAGCCTTTTGGTTGGGGGAGGCCCCAAGGGCTGCCTCTCATCAGTAAGGCCATTGCATGTGACTCACAGCAGTATACTAGTACAGAAGAAAGGTAATGGGTTGAATTTGCAGCTGGCCACTCCATCACCACTCACACCTTTCCTTTCTCTCTGGAGTAGCAAAGTGTCTAGTAGAGATGAAAGGCAGAAAAACAAGGTCCTTTGTGGGAAGTACAAAATCACTATAGAGTGAGAAGGACTTCAAATGTTCCCTGGTTATTTATATACTAAGAATTTTAAACTCTCATGCATTCAATTTGGTGATTTAACTTTTCCTAGATAATTATTTATCTAATATAGGTTTTCAAATAATATAGGTTTGCATAACACTCTTTTTAGTCTCTTAATTTCTCTACTGCTGCATTGAAGACACATAAACAAAAAGTACATGGATGTCCCAATTAAAAAAAAAAAGTGTGGGTCAAGGTGTAAAGCACACTTTCAAGAATTAGAAATTAAAAATTTGAAATTGAGATCCAAGTGGAAGTAACCCATTTGCCTCATTTCTCTAAATTGTAATGACCTCTGGATCTCCAAATTCAGGTTCCAAAGTAATCATTATTTGTGTAAAATATCTCAGGCCTCTGGTCCTATTTAATTGCAAGGCCTCGTCAGAAAAATGCTTTGAGCTGCAAAATGGAGGGATAAGGGAAGTTCTCTGTCCCATGGCCATGGCCTTTTCCAGCCACAACCAATTACACCAATGATCAGGAAAGCTCAGTGCCACTGCCAGAGTTCCCCAGTCTCAGTGACTCACTGAAAGCTCTTAAAGTGATTCCTGAGCTTAAACCAATTTCTCATCCTGTCCCCATCCTTCGTAGATAAACTGCTTCCCAAGTCAAACACCAGAGCAAAGTCTGTATCATGCAACACTGCACACGCCCTTGAGATTTGTGCACTCAACACAATACTGATGGATCACCTTCTACATAGCAGACACCAGGCAAGAGACTGGGCATAAGCTGGTGAACAACCCCATATGTGGCCTTATTTTCCAGATGTTCTGATGTGATATAATATTGATAGTCATGCTGAGCTCTGACAGTAAAATACGAGCAGAACACTGAGGGAGGGACCAAAAATATTCCATCTTTGTCTCTTCCTCCTCTCTCATCTTGTTATCTGTGGGTCTTCAAGGCTGAATAGTCATGGAGGCCCCATATTGGTGTAAAAATGTTCCTTTGTGGCTTTCTATTTCAGGCCATTGAGTTTAAATATCCACATTCAACAAAAGGACCTCCAGACTCCCACTGCATTATAGCTGCCTCTAAACAATTGCCAAAGAGGAACTACAGAGAGTGTTTGCTTTTTATCATATCTTCAAAATATTTTAATTTGTTTTATTTTTTTAATTAACTGTTAAATGTATTGGGGTGACACTGGTTGGCAAAAATTACATAGGCTCCAGGGGCACAATTCTACATGACATCGTCTATGTATTGCATTGTGGCACCGAGGCGTCTGCTCAGGGCCTATTGATATAGCTACTATGCGCCCCAAAGCAGAAGATTGCATCAGTATGTTGTTCCCCTGTTTCTCTCCACTAGGAATTGTTACCCCTCCCCCACATTTTTCTGTCAATACCTTCCATTGCAATTGTATTTTAAAAACACATAAAAAAAAAAAAGACATCAACTTGCTACCCTTAGGACCACGCTATTTGGAAACATGGACTCTGATGATCAGGACAATATCCCTAACCAAGGGCACTTTGGATTATAAATCCTTGACCAACAAATGCTTTGAGATCTAATGATCTCATTCTACCTCAAATTCTTGTTTTGACATCTGATGTCTTAAGTTCAATTGACCCACAACCACTGATCAGTGACATGCTTTAAAGTTCCAAAATTTGTATCTGGGGAGAAAATTCAGATACTTTGGGGGAAAATATGACAGAAACACTGAGGTTTATATTTATATTTTTCTCTTATAACAAAAGGAGTTGGCTTTATTTTTCCTTTCCCAATAGGGATGCAGGAAGCTTAAAAAAAAGAAACAAAGAAAAGAAATGAATGACCCCTGTAGATCCCTTTGGTTGTCATTTTCTTTAAAAAGAAAAAAAAATGGACAGAACTAATAATGGAATGAATTGTTTTTAAAAATAATATAAGAAGGCCATGTTGGGGAAGCTGGAATGGTTCAGTGGGTTAAGTGCTCGCTTTGCAGTCCCAGATCCCAAGGATCGAATCCCGGCTCTGGCCCATGTGGCCCCATATGCTGAACTGGGGTGTGTCCCCAGTTCAGTTCTTGCTGGGACCTATGTGGGAGGCTCCCGGCCCAGTTCCTGCCCTGCACAGCCCTGTGCCCGCCTGTGGAGTGAAACTATATGGAAAACTAATGCTGTCAACTATGGAGACTGCTCTAGGCCCTCCCCATTCTCTCTGTCTCTATCTGTCTGTCTCTGTATCAAAAAACAATAAAAATAAATGTTAAAAAATGAAGGCAATGTTATGTCACATAAATTTTTGAAAAGTTTATTGCAGGATGATCAAATTTTGTCTTCACCGATTTAAGTAGAATAACTTTGGCAAAAAAAAGGAAAGAAAAGAAAAAGAAAAAAGCATAGCCCTGATTTACATAGCATTGGTTAGCCTGTTTTCTTGGTGATTGAACAAAAGGAGAGAATGATAAAGAGTAGGCTATTGTGGGTAGAGGAGCATAAAAAAAGTTCCCAAGACATAGTTCTATTAATTTTTAATCCTAAATCAGTCAAGTACTTTGAGTTTCCAATTTTAGGATTAGGCTGTCTCTACTTCCCTGATTTGTAGAGTGTTTTGAAATTCATTGCTCAGTGCTGAGTCTAGCCTACATACCTCACATGTGACCCTGTTAGAAATCAAAAGGCAGGGAGCATTCTGGGCCCATTCCTGATTAACAGAGTGTTCTGAGGATCCCACAAGCCACAAATAGCACAGATCCAGAACTCCCATTTTATATACTATAGGAAGTTTCTAAGTTCTAAAATCCTTCACTCAGAGCCCAGTTCATTCATAATGTTAGAACAACTTTATTTTTGCAGATTTACCCTGTGTTGTGAGATTCCATTTATCACAATTTTGGTTCCTAGGTATGTTCATTCTACTTTTCCTTTGTCTTTATTAAGTAACTAAATTATCACTTAAAATTCTTTCTGTCCTCAGATCCATTTCTTTGTAGTACCTTCTATCGTTAACCTTATTAAGTCATATTATAGTTGGTGTGTGTATATTTGTGAATGTTTCTTTATGTAACCTTGCAGTTGCTGTGATTACAAATGCCTCAACCTGAACTAAATGTTCTGTTTTTCCAGTTTCGTGACTGAGGCAGACATTGTGTGTGCTCCTCCAATATTTATTCTCAAGGATAGAGGAGGAAAATTTCTGTCTACTAATTACATGTGTGTTCTTTATAGTGATGGAAGATGATGTTACTATTTATCATCTGCTTGTGTTGACTTCCATTTTTTGATATTTGTTCAACCAATGTTTTTATAAGAAATTATATTTAAGATAATATTTAGGGGAAGCTGAGATGGCTTAGTGGGTTAGGTGCTCACTTTGCAGCGCCGGGGACCGAGGATCAAATCCCGGCCCCGGCCCCGGCCCGTGTGGAACCATATGCTCAACTGGGAGTTCCTCCAGTTCAGTTCTCTCTCTGTCTCTGTATCTCTCTCCCTCTGTCAAAAACAAACAAACAAACAAATAAATAAATAAATAACTTAAAAATGTGCAAAAAAAAAAAGATAATATTTAGAGTTATGGTAAACCAAGAGTTCTAACAAAGAGATACTAAACAAAGGAGTAGGAGATAATTATATCCCCTACATTGGCTACTGGCTTGCAAATTGATCCTTTCAAATCCTGTTGGTAAAAATGGAAATTGAAATGAGCCCCTCTGAGGTTGCTATAGAAAATAAGTGTCACCACCTTAATACTTGGCATATCATCTGACCCTGAAGATATAGCTCAAGAAAATGATTCTAAGGCAATAATCCTTTGCAAGAAAAGCATTCTCTCCCATGTTTATCTCAGTACTGACCAGAAAAATTATTAAAACACACCACAAGACAGAAATGATAGAACACATAAAATCTGAATATATGGGTCCATTGAAAAATATTAGTAGCATATAAAATGGTGTGGCATAATGTTCAAGACTTACTGAAAGTGAGTAAAGCAGGTTTTGCAAATTTATTCTCAGTATGATTCCATTTTTTTCCTAGTATTGTGTTATGAAACCCATCCAACATTCAGAAAAATCCACCAACTTGGTGAAAAAAAAAATATAACCACAACCCAGAGACTACAAATTAGCAGTTTTTTTATCCTTCCTTTATCACAATTATACCTGTGTCCATCCATTATCCATCCAGTAATTCACAGTGTGTGTTATTTCCCCCTGGGGGAGGATATATTTTAAAGTAAGCTGTAAGCAAGAGTACTTTTCAACACTGGATAATTCCACACCCAAATGATCACTAGAATTCAATATTTGTTTATGGATCATTTTTCCCATTTGAGGAAAAACTGACATAAAGTAAGATGCACAAATCCTAACTGTAACATTCATTGAATTTTGACAATTGCATACACCTGTAAGTGTATCCAGGGGTGGCGAACCTTTTGGCGATTGAGTGCCAAAGTTTATGAAATAAGAGTATACGCGCTCGACTCGCGTGCCAACGCATCGAGTGAGATAGAGGTATCGATTATTTTTATGTCTATAAGAGCATAAACAATATATTTTTAAATGGTATTCACAGCTCCGTGTGCCGAAATAATTGCTCTGCGTGCCACTTTGGGCACGTGTGCCATAGGTTTGCCACCCCCAGTATAGACCATTGTCATCACCCTGGAATGTTTCCTCAGGTCTCTTTCCAATCCATTGGTCTGCATTACTGTTTCTATAGATTAGGTTTGCTATTTCTAGAACTTCATATAAATGGTATCCTACAGGACCACCTCTTTTGTGTTTGGCTTCTCCCACTCAGCAAAAGTTTCTTGAGATTCATATGCATTGTTGTAATGCTTATTTTTGATGGCTTGAGTGTGTGTGTACAGAAGCTGATGGAGAGAAGGGCAGTAAAAGGCTTTCCTAACCACTCTTCTTCTTCTTCAAAAAGGGCATTCCTGGGCCTAAGCAACTGAAAGTAAATGTATTCTCAATGTTTTCTCCCCAGGAAGGATCCCAATGATAGAGGATCCCAAAGGGAACTCTGGATGGCATTGTATACACAAGATGATGAGCCCATATGTAACCAAAACCCATTCTGCAAGCTCCATCTTCACCCAAACTTTAATACTTGGTGGGTATTGGTGGTTCAAAGAGTCTGCACTTGAACCCAGGCTGTAGCGTTTTCCAAATTAATTTACATAGATAATAAGGGTATTTGGTCCAGTGTTCTAAAGGCATAGTAGTGATTGTATATTGGAATAATTCATTACAGCACCCTTTGTAAATCTTGTTTACCAAAACCTACTTCCATTCCTAAGTGTTCCTCCTAAGGGGCACTAACTCTAATTTGGTTCAGGAAGAAAGGAGAGTACACAGGCCTCTCATGGCCTTCAAAGGAATGAGCGTAACCACACAAAGACTACACCCTTTCCCTCACCATAGGCATGTGCTTCATGCAAATCTCACCTTTGTCACTTTTGGGAAACTGCATTTGACATCTGTGACAAAGGGGCTATGTCCCACTTCTGATTTTGCATACTGACTTCTCCTGGGCAAGACAGGAGCTCTGTCAGGTCATTGTTCTCTCAGAGTTGCAAAAAAAAAAAACCATTGTCAAACTCTTTTGGAGATTCAGAAATGGTGATGTTTGAGTCTTCTTGGGTGAAAGCCAAAAGATAGGGCTGGAAGCTTGCAGGAACAGAGAAAACTGGGGAACACTCAGGACAGAGTAGGGAGATTGGACATAAGTGCACATTCTACACCTGGACAGCTCTCATGGAGCCCAAGTGAGGGAGCAAGGAGGAGTCTAGAGGAATTTTAGCCTCACTTTTATCCTTCTTTGGAGGGCTATTGTCTTGTCCCTCCCACCCTGGCCTGCAGCCCTTCTTTGCATTTCTTGAGAGTCAACAAATTCGAGGGAGCACATAACACAGTGCACTCTAAACTGTGAACTGTAACCAAAGGCAGCCTGACTTCAATCCCAGCTCTCATTGACTGGCTGTATGACCTTGGGCATATTACTTAAGCCTCAGTTTTCTACAGTGTCAAATGGGATGAGTAAAATGCTTTTTGGAGAACTGGTAGAAAGATTAGAGCTAAAGGAAGTGAAAAACCCAGCATAGTGTCTGGCACAAACTTAGTACTAAAAAAATGGGCAGCTTTACACTATTGTTGGTCCAGATACTACACCTTCTCCTTGGCTGGTTTCTCTCTACTGGTGTCCTCAGAGGAGCTGATGTACTTTAGGATCCAGAACCTGCATCAAACCAAAAGATCAGAGCAAGAAAAATTTGGTACCTTAATTTGTTTGCCCCTCCTTTCCTTCCTTACAAACACGAACAGATTAAGCACTCAAGGTGGCTGAACAAAGAGAGGCTCTCGCTTTAGCAAGTAGGCAGGACCCTAATTCAACATCACAGATTTTGAGTTAAATACTCTGCTAACAACTCCACCCCACTGCATTTTCCAGAACCTCTTTAGCTCATATTCTTATCACCGGAAATCCCAACCTTAGTGTTCAATTTTCCTCAGAATACTATGATACGTAGGTGAGATTAACTGACACGTATTGGGAGCTGTATCTCCTGGGCAACCGTGAAGTGCGCCTGCGCAGTGCCCTCCCCACGCAGGCAGCTCTAATTTGGCTTCTGCACAGCAACGGGATTTGGGGCCCAAAAGGGTATATAGCCCTTCTTCCTATCCCCTCTCCTGGTGAGAGAGTTGTACTGGTCTCTTCCTGAGGCTGACAAAAATGTGAGAAACGTCTTCTAATGCTCTCCCATCTGGTAGAAGGTGGCAGTTGGGGGAGCCACTAATGATTAAAGATTTATTTTTATTGTTTATTTTGACAGAGAGAGAAAGAGAGAAGGGGGAGGGCCCAGAGCAGTCTCCATAGTTGACAGCATCAGTTTTCCATATAGTTTCACTCCACAGGTGGGTGCAGGGCTGCGCAGGGCAGGGACTGGGCCGGGAGTCTCCCACATAGGCCCCAGCAAGAACTGAACTGGGGGCACACCCCAGTTCAGCATGTGGGTCCGCATGGGTCAGGGCCGGGATTCAATCCTAGGGCTCCAGGGCTGCAAATCGAGCGCTTAACCTGCTGAGCCAACCCAGCTTCCCCCACTAATGGTTAAATGAATACTGAAAGAAAGAACAGAAAGCTTGTGAGTGCCAAGAGGTGAGGAAGCATAAAACCTACACCACTGGTAGGCAGCCACCACCTTCATTCCCCCCTCCACCCCCTGCTGTCATAGGTATCTTCACATATAATGTCCACTACTGAGCCAGGGCCCACTTACAGGAGTTATTACCCGCCCACTCTCTAGGGAAGTATTGAGGAGAGCGCAGACCAGGCTTAGAATCTGCAAAGAGGGATGAGCGTGAAGAAAGCCAATATAGTAATACTAACCTTAACAACACGGATGCAGGAATCATCTGTGCTGGCAGAGCTCCTGCAGGCAGATTGTTTGGCCTGACCCACAAGATCCAAGGCCTTCAGGGAAGCCATTGTCAATTCCCCAAAGTCACTGTCTGAGGATATGGACCTTTGTTCTTTCTGGCACAGGCTTGTCTCTCCTACACCCCCTTGTGTTCAACAGTCTTTCTGAGTTACTTTTAAATCCACCAAAGTTGTTTTTCATACTGCCCCCGACTTCATGAACCATCCTTCCCACCTCTCCCCAATCTCCGGTCTCACAAAAGAAGTCACTGAAGGACAACTTATCCTCACCCAGCCTTCTATGCCACCTCATTCTTCCCTATCATCACCCCTGACCACTCCTGACACTTTCATTGACATCCCTGCCCCTTCCCTAGTCCTTCTTGTACCTCATCACCTTCTCTACTGTCCCCTCCCACCACCTAAAGTTTAGTTGGGACTTACTCCTGTGGACTCATAGCACACTAAGCTTGCCCCTACTCTCCCACTTGCCACAGCAATAATATAATTGCTGGTTTGCTTCCATAGCCCCTCCCGGGGCTCCGCTGGGTCTTCCTTACCCTTATATTCCCAGCACAAAGCACTGTGCTCAGACCAAGACATGTGGTTCATAAATGTTTGTTGAATAAAAGAGTACTTACACATGGGGTCTAATTCATTCTATTTTTATTTTTCATTACACTCTGGAACAGCAAAGCAAATACAGGTAAATGGCAGCCATTTTGTTTTCTTTTTATACAACAGTAGGCACAAAGGGAGGTCATATACCACAGAGTGATTTTGTATTTGCTGTGTGTATGTGTGTGTTTACTATGGTTACTTAACTCCTGTACTAGACAATTTTACTGATTGTTTCAAACATCTAAGGAACAACTTTGTATTCTCTTCCACATCATAGACAGATGTAAATGTTACCAAATATACATTTACACAGTTATCTGAACTTTTATATTGAAACAGACAGATATGGCAAATGAGTAATTTCATTTATAAACACTGATCATGAATCTAGTAATTAATTTAAGGGTATATTAAGAGGAAAAATACCATTAGAAATGGAACACATATAGCAAGCACAATGTGTATTTCTCACCCCAACCCAGCCTGAATTCTGATTTCGGGTCCCACTGCCCTTTTACTCAGGGCCCTTTAACTGATACCACCCAACCGAAGTGATACATTTCCCCCAGACTTCACACGGGGCCAAAGAAGAACATGGCAGTTGCCTCAGATCTGGCTCGGGCCTCCTCATCTTCAACAGCCTCCCTGTATTGTTCTGGCCAGTCCTGTGGTCGCTTTCGGTAAATCCTGGCCATGTACTCCAAGGCTTTCATTTTGGTGGTTTCAAGGTGAGCTCGAGGACCCCAGACCAGCTCATATTCAATGGGATTAGAGTAGGACAGCGGCCTGCACTCCAAGTAGCGCTGTCTCATAAGCTTGCAGGTGATGGCATGCTTTCTTCCCACATCCACACCAAATCTACAAAGTAAGTCCCAAATGTTGGACTCCTTGACACGATTGCCCATCAGGAAGATCAACCCCAGGACTGCCATCACATATTCGTTAATGGGTCTCCCCATGCTCTCTAGCATCATTTGCTCTTCTTCTGATTCTGGTTGCTGGACGAGGAGGTAGATGTGCTCACTGGTATCAACCTCAATCAGAGAGAACCCATAGAACAAATCAAGGATTAGAGTAGCTCGACTGAGGATATTAGGGAACACATCTTCAAATTCTTTGCCAGTGTGAGCCAATAGCTCATCCTGATGTATAGGCAGCAACTCCTCAGTGACATTAATGGCCAACTGAACCAAGTCATTTGCCTTATCATTCATAGTGTCCTCTGACCAGAACTCTAAGCCAGCAGCCAGGCTTCTCTCTTTGGCCTTGTCAGCTTCCAGGGCCTTGCTATACTTTTCCGGCCAGCTCCAGGGTTCTTCATCATGGGCCTTTGCCACAAACTTCAGGGCTTCCATCTTTGTGATTTCCCTGTGGGCTCTAGAGCCCCACAAGAACTCAAATTCGAGGGGATTTGTGCCATATACTGGCCAGTACTCCAAGAATCTCATGTGCACAAAGTCAGTAATGAGGACGTTCCTTGTGTTCCCAAAGAGGTTGTTGATCCTATGGGGCTCGTCCAACACATTAACCTTTAGAAGCAGGTCCAAAATGGAGGCCTCTCTTGCCCGGTTGCCATTCAGGAGGATGTGGCCTAGGACCAGAGCCAGGAGACTTGCCTTTGGCATGTCCAGGGATTCTGCTATCCGATCAGGGGTCTGGACACCCCGTTTGCTGATCAGGTTGTAGGTGTCAGCTTGAGGATCAAGAACCCTCAGGTTCAACCCAAACACCTGCTCCAGGTGGGCGGAGGCTCGTCTGAGGATCTCAGGGAACTGATCTGAGTATTCGCTGAGGAACTCCAGCATCTCTGTCTGCTGGACAAAGCCCTCCGTTTGGCTTTTCATGCGTATGAAATTCACCAAAGCAATCGCCCTGTCTTCTAGAGGGTCGTGGACCCTGAGCGCCCCCAAACGTCGGGACTGCTCGTCGATCAGGACCTCGAGGTCGTTCGGGTCCTGCTCTGCCTGGGAAGCGCTGGTACTCTGAGGGTCAATTGGCGCCGGAGGGCCCTGGGGGTCATCGGGAGCTAGCATGGATGTAGGGCACCCGGAGGTGTTAGTAGCCTGCATCTCAACCCAGCCGTCGCTGTAATCTGCAGTGGTCTCTGCACTGCTGTGGCGCGCATTCTGGCTTACCAGAGGCATGGTTCCAGGAGACAGGAGCAGACACGGGGAGCTCAGCGATCCGTTGCAGAGAGGATGGATGGTAGGTGTGTCAGCGCCTGGGCAAAAAGCCTAAGGCAGAGACACGGGAGCTGGTCAGACCGGGAGTGAGAGCTGGTGAGAGGAGAAACCTTGCTACACAAACACCAGCCAGCAATGACCGCAAGCCTCAGAGCGCTTAGGTTTGCCGCAACCTACGCAGGCGCAGACGGGTTCTGCGGCGTGCTGGCCACGCCCTCTCCCACTCCAGCCCCCTACCTCTGCTCCGTAGGCGACGCTGTTTGAAGTGATTGCTACTAAACTCAAACTTGTTACAGAAGGGAATTCGAGAAAGGGGATCACAGAGGCAAAGCAAAAGAAGAAGGGGTGGGGGCTGTTCAATGACACTCGTAGTTTTATGTGAGGTGCAAAGCCCCAGGCTGATAGGCAGTAGAGCAAGATGAGGAGGAGGACGAGGAGGGTGAGGAGGGTGCTATAGATGAGAATTATCTTACAGATTCATTAATTCATCCACCATTTTAACAAATAGTTTCTCAGTACTTGCCACATGCCAGGCACAGTGCTCGCTACTAAAGATATACCAGAAGAGAAACTAAGATGATCCCTTTAGGTCAGGGGGTGGGGTGGGGGTGAGGGGCCTTACATTCCATGGTAGGTTCAAACATGGGTAAGAAGTAGTGCTAATCCTTATGGACCACTTGCTTGCTACATACTACAAGGCACTATTTCTGGTACTTTCACTTTCCCTTTTTTAAATCTCTTAATCCTAGATATGAGGTGGCTAATCTTCATGATCCTCCTTTTACAGATAAGGAAACTGGCTCAGAAAGGTGAATTTACCTGTTCCGTCGTCAGGCCGCAACAAGTGTAAGAGACCAGGATTTGACCCCTGTGTGTCAGAGCCTCAAGCACAAGTACTTTCTGTCATACTATCCGCCTTTCAAAGAGTGTTTAGCTCTATTTATTAAAAATGACTCCTATAAAGTGATGTAAATAGGTGCTCTAGTGTGCGGCTAATTAACAGATCATACAAACACAGAAGAAGGAGCAAACAATGAATTACAGTTTAGTCTGAGGTGTTTTGGATTGGAAGCACATGCCTCAAGGAGGAATTAATCTCTAGGTGAGGAATAGGATGATAAGGATTTATAAGGGCATTTTAGGTTGAGGGATCACTCAGCATCAGAGAAGGCTAAGGGGTGTGAAAGTTCAAAATAAGTTTGCAAAACAGTCAGTCACCAAGTGCACCTAGAACCAAAATACACTAGGATGGGTGACAGATGAGAATAAGGCTGGTGAGACAGGAATGATTTTATATTTTGTTTCCTCATTATTAGTATGTCAGAACTGTTTGGGGCTCCACAGGGTGAGAATGGCAACATCAGAATAGGGCCTGATTATCTGGGGTTGGGAGGCATAATCTGAACACATAATCTGACCAGAAAGAGGGGTCCATTGCTTTATTTTCTGAGACTGCTATCCAAGTAAAAGGGCTAAATCCTAGCCCTCAACCATCAAGTTGTGTGGTGGACTATTGGGAAGGAGAAAAATATTGCATAGGGTTGCCATCTGTAGCCATAATTGAAATTCTTTCTTAAATTCTTTATGGCAATGAAAACTGATATACTCAGGGGATGCTGGGATAGCTCAACAGGATGAGCACTTGCCTTGCAACTGCGAGGTCTGGTTCCGGCCCTGCACAGCCCCACACCCACCTGTGTGGAATGAAACTATGTCACAACTAATGATGTACAACTATGGAGACTGCTCTGGGCCCTCTCCCCTTCTCTCTCTCACCTTCTCAACTAATAAAATAAAACTTAAAAAAAAACACCCTAATATATTCAGTTATCTTGTGTCCTGGAATTCTTTCAGAGGGCAGTGCCTTCACATGTGAAAATAAGACTCTTACCTTTGACATTTTCTACCTCTCAGGTGCTTTCTGCTTTATACCCCTGCAAATCTGAACCTCTCATTCTCCTTCAACTCCTCCTTCTTTGAAAATATTTTTTAAAATTACAATTGACATTCAATATAGATTTATATTAGTTTCAGGTGGATGGTGTAGTGATTAGACATTTATATGATTTATGAAATTATCCCCCTGCCTAGCCTAGTACCCATCTGACACTATACATAGTTATTACCATATCAACAACCATATTCTCTATGCTTTACTTTACATCCCCATAACTATTTTGTAACTGCCAATTTGTACTTCTTAATGCCTTTCCCCTTTTCACTCTGCCTACAACCCCCCTCCCATCTATCACCCCAATAAATCTAGTACCCACCTGGCACCATACATAGTTATTACAATATTACTGACTATATTCATTATACTACATTTTACATCCTCATGACCATTTTGCAAAGTTTTAAAAAGTTTTTAAAGAAGTTATGAAAAAAGTATAAACTTATTTAACTCATAAACTAATGTAGAACATTTAGAAAGTTTGAATCAAGAGAAATTTAACCCTGGTCTGGAACAAACCAAAATATTGTGTTAACATTATTTTTATATTGTGAACTATTTTTTAAGGGCTCTGAATCATGACAAAATCCTTTGTGTATCTTGAAATTAAAGTCTCTTTTATTGTCTCATAGCTATAGCAACAAAGATTATTATGGAAATAAATTTTTCAATGACCCACCAAAATAAAGAGTTTAATAATTTTCTTTCTATTTTAACTGTTTATGTGGACTAGACATTCTTAAAATGCACACATAACAACTGAATGATTTTTTGCTCATTTAATCTTTAAAGTTTCTCAAGAGAAAGGAAAAGAGAGGAAGTGAAAAGGAAAAGAAATGAGAAGGACCTGCCTTCAGACAAATATGCAGTTATCACTGTAAAAGCTAATTATATTCTGTCTGCAAGGAGAGAGAAGAAAGTTCATACATAGAAAAATGGCTCTTGCCATACACATATAAAAGAGAGTGATATACAGCTGACTTTGAAATATTATGGCCCTTGACAATTTTATTAAGCTTCATGATTAAAGGTCCAGCATTTTTTAGCCTCCAGAGTATAGAAACAAAGAAGAGGAGTTTTTTCATGTTAAATAAAGTTATCTCTCTTTTTGAATAAGTAAGACAATCCCCTTATGAAGGTTTTTTCACTTTTTGTTTTAAGGCACCACAGCGATTGCACCAGTTTTAGAGAACAGTGTACAAGTTAGCAATGTAGTGAGAAAAAATGAGCAAATCAGGTGTTTAGTCTGGAAGATTTACAGTTTTAGGTTGAGAAAATGCCATGAAGCATTTTCAGAGCTGGGCCAAAGGCCAATTATCACTGATTGATGATGGACCAAAAAAAAGCTCTTTATTTGAAGTAAATGAAACTAAATAACCGCGCTCACAGGACACTATGAAAAGACTGAAGAAGTCATCAGATTTTGAAATGGTGACCTTGGGAAACATTGGTCCAAAGGATTCTGATTTGAGAAGAATCATTCTGAACTTCTCGGGCCCTCAGGACTGGCTTGAGGACAGAACTATTGGGTGTATGTTCATCCTCTCCCCATACATTTCTTATATACAAACAAAACTCAATATGTGAAATAAGCAGATGTTAAATGTGATCAAATTTTTAAAAACCCAAGGGATCTTATTCCTAGGAGCATACAATAAGCCCAATACTGAAAGGCTTTAATAAACTAAAGCTCAATTTAGTGTGAGATTGATTACCTTTCAACCAAGAGAAGGCGGTTCCTTGAACAGATACAGATGCAGGGAGGTCTCTGATGCATATGCTGTAATTGAGTCAAGGGTTCTGGTCCAAGGCAGTGAGAACTTCAGCTGAATCTTTGTGAAACCTTCATTTGTCAGTGACCATCAGGAACACCCCTGTAATTGAACAAGTTGGCTTTCTTAGTTTTTGCAACAAGGGAGAATGCATACCATGGAAAAATGTGTCTAGGTGTGGAGCTCTCTGTGCATTCCTACTTAGAACTTATTGAGTTAATTGAGTGTGTAGATTATAATTGTGATCAAATTTGGGGACCTTTCAGCCATTCTTTAAAAAAATTTTCTGCACCTTTCTCTTCTTCTGTAACTCTCATGATGCATATGTTGGTGCACGGTGTGGTATCCCACAGTTTCTGAGGATCTGTTATTTTTTCTTCACTTTTCTGCTCTTCAAGTTGAATAATCTCTATTGCTCTATCTTTCAATTCATTGATTCTTACTTCTGTCAACAACTCTGCTATTGAGTCAACTTTTTGTAATATCTATTTTAAATTTCCAGATATTTAGTATCTTTTTTTATGATTTTTGTCTCTTTATTCATACTCTCCTATTTGACGAATAGATGTCATGATCTCCTTATTTCCTTAAACATTTCCTTTGGTTCTTTGAGCATATTTATAACACGTGCTTTAAAGTTTTTGTCTTCATCTAATTTCTGCATCTCAGCTGAGACAGTTTCTATTTACTGGATTTTTTTCTTTATATGCATCGCAGTTTCTTTGCATGTCTTTTTGTTGTTGTCGAAAACTGGACATTTAACAAACTATTGTTTCAAATCTGGATCTGATTCTTTCTTTCAATTTAGGTGAAAGGTATTGTTTTATTTTGCCTTGTTTGTTTATTTGTTCAGTGACTTTCCTGGAGAAATTATGTGAGCCTGTTTCCCCTGTACTATGTGCCCTCTGATGTCTTCTCAGCTTTCATTCTTTTCTTCTTTCTAATCTTAGTCCTTAGGGATTCCTTTAGGTGAGCATAGATTAGTGGTAAGTCAATGATTAACCAGAGGTTGTACTGAAAAAACCGGAGCTAATATAGTTTACCGTTGCCACCTGTATCTGGCTTGGGAATCCTTTTAAAGTTTAGGGAGTTTTCAAGTCTGAAAGAACACTTTCACTGCCCAGTTGGCTATCGAAAGAAAGATCCTCAAGGTGGCAGAGCCTGACCATGTGATTTGTGGCAAAGTAAGAGAAAATGTAGCAAGTTAAGGCTCACAATCATTGCTGGAAAGTGCATGAAATGGAGTCATGCTCTCTCACAAGTTCTCATTGCAGTCACTCAGGATTCTCAGACATTTGCTTTGGCTGTGTGCTAAGACATCTACCCACCTTTCAGCCTCTTTCTGTCTGATCACGTTTTTGTTTATGTCCACTATCATATGCCAGTTGCCAGAATCGTGTCTCTCATAAGCTATATTTGTGCTGCTGCCATGGTGCAAAGACCACTGTAGGCAACAACTGCATCTGGGGAGAAATGCAGACCACCAGATTTGGCTTCACAGGCATGTAACCAGTGCAGTTGCATATTGTCACACTCTCAAAAATGGGCCCATGCTTGGGGTTTAATGTTATATATTTGCCATTTTGAAATTCTTCATAATGTTATGTTTGAATTCGTGTTTATAAGTCAAGTCTGATGGAGAAATTGAACATGCACTGAGGACTTGAAACTTTAGCTCACACATGGTTCCCCACTCCCACCCCTGCCTCCTTGCCTCTCCATGATTGGTTCTTGGATGCTTACTCCCTCAATTCCTGTAACTTAAGAAGTATGGGAACCTGTATCATGGTACAAATAAATTTGGGGTCAGGTGCCCAGATGCTACACACTGAATTGTGGGACAAAGTCCTTAGGCCACTGTGAAGGTCTGCACTTACCCTGTGAATATTCCTGCTCCCCAACGAACATGTCACTAAGTAGGAAATAAAAATCATTATGAAAAGTCAAAGGAAAGGACTACAAAAGGTAAAAGTTTTTTTTTCTGCTTTTTGAACAAGAAGTCCTTGCATTTTCACTTTGTGCTGAGTCCCACAAATTATGTAGATGGCCCTGCCAGTCCTTAATGACTCTAGTCTCCCCACTGTCATACTGGAACAAGTTGTCCCCTAAGGTTTTAGTAGAGCTATTCACTGGTTCTGAGGGCCTGAGTACTTTTAGACTGCCCACAGACTCTGAAGACTCCATTGCATTGTTGAGCTCAAGTGCTTCTATGA
>PVKE010022309.1:5197-25787 GCA_004027555.1 Craseonycteris thonglongyai | reverse complement strand
CTTCCTCTATCTAAAGAGTTATCTGAGCATCTGATATCCTCTGTCAGGTGTAACTTCCTGCAACACTAACATTTATTAGCATGCCCGTAATTAAAGTGGTGCTTTAACAGTCATTCATACACATGTACTGAGCAGCAAAAAAAAATGTGTTGCTGACTTGCATAGTCTCACCGGATTTTGAACAGGGTAATACTCTGCCTTCCCATTTCAGTTCTCATACTGGTAAAATAGTGTCCTTTTCACATTCCTTTTACTGCCACTTTTTCTTCATTTTTTTGTTGTTGTTGTTGGTAGTGAGGCCCAAGAACAGTGCTAAAGTACTGGCTAGTGTTAAGTAGAAAAAAGCTACAATGTGTTTCACAGAGTAAATACATATGTTATAAAAGCTTTGTTCAGTCATGACTTATAGTGCTGTTGGCCATGGGTTCAATGTTATTGAATTAACAGTATATATTAAATAAGGTGTTTTTAAACAGAAATACACGTAAAACAAGTTTATGGATTGCTCTGTTGATGAAAATATTGTTACCAGAGGTTTGCAGGAATCTAATTTTCTATGGCCCCAATACAGTTCAGTATTCATTAATTCAGTTTTTGGGCACTCTATAGAATATTAACTACCTTGAATAATGTGAACCAACTGTTAGCCCTATCTCTCTGCACTGTATATTTGTAGAGCTAACACCCAGAGAAACTTTCTTCAGAGAGTCAGTAGACTGCTCGGCAAATGCATTACACAAAACACTATTCAGTATGCTACATAAACGCAAGGAACTATGGAGACACAGATGCCCAAAACCCACAGCCACTTTAGAAGCCTATACTGAGAGAGGCAAACTTACAATGTATAATGCAAAGTAGACTGTGATAAAGGATATACTTTTGAATGCAATAAACTCTTGCCTGTTTAACAAATTGGCAAAAATGGGGTTGGAACATTTTCTCTTATTTCTCCTTTAAAAATCAATTTTAAAAGATGTTATTAGATGCTTTTAACAAAAATCAGTCTTTCTACGAGGTTCACATTGTCAACACATAGGGGTTGTCCAGAAAGTATCCAGCCATGTAATATGAAAAATAAGGGTATTTATGGCTGAATTTTTCCCAGACATCCCTCATATATCCTTACAAGTAATAATGGGGTTCATTGTTTAAAATATATAACTCAAGTGATATACTTAATTTTTATAATAATTCTGCAGGTATGTTTCAACAAAAGTAAGAGCCTTATATGAAGCTTAATTTTGGTATTGTCTTTGATTTGTTCAAAATCTTATTTTTATTATACTTTTATGAAATTTCTAACTCCTCAGTGTTTTCTCTTTTACAGTAATTTAATTCTTATTATGACTTCCATTTGTTCCTACTTCCTTCTCTCCTTCTTCAGTATATCTTTAACTCCAGAAGTCCATATCAACTAATAATATGAACCTAGTTATTCCAGTTATCCTCTAGTCATTTCAGACATAGTTGCCCTTGACAACTTAATCTTTTACATAACCAACAAAATGTCATAAGCCTTACTTAACTATGTGTCACAGTGAAGCTCTTTAAATAAGACTCTACATATAATGTTTGGAATCAATCTTAACTGGCTCTTCAGTTTTTAGTTGAACAACTAAATTAAAATGTTCTTCCGCGTATCTTCAGTGACATTTTGAATTTAAATGTATCAGTCTACTTTTTATAATTTTTACATTATAATTGAAAGAAAATCTCCAAGCAAGAGATGATCCGCTATTGCTATATTTCAAAGATTATTTGGACTGGGATTAAAAATTGCCTCCCAAAGAGTAAGTTTTGTTTTCCGAGATATGTTTTTATTGATTTTCTGCTAACCACTTGGATGCCTAACTAGAGAGGGCATTTGTCCATCATTAATAGTGTTTTATATTTTATCTAATGCATAGTCACCACTAAATAGGAATGACATCAATGTAGTGAAGACAAAAACTGTGACCAAATTAAATGCCTTATTTTTGTCTTAACTGTTAGAAAGATGAACCACATGGCCTTCATGTAAATGTCTATATTGATAAAGTAGAAGACTGCAGTTTCCTCAGCCTTTGTGTTACTGACACTTAAGACATATAAAAGAGTTCTCAGAGTTTACAGCAAAAACACACAAAGGATTCTAACATCCAGCTTTCCCTCAGCTAGCAAGCACTAGGATTGAAGGATGCAAGTGGACTGAGCATGCTTCCAACTGAATCACAACAATTAGATCTCTGTTTTTGAAAGAGCTCAATAATGCTTCAGTTGTTAAGCATTATCTGAACCACATTTTTCTTCCATCTCTATCTCTCCTTCAGTGTTTGTTGATATGTGTAGCCACTATTGTCTTTTCTGTGGGCTAGTTCATATAATTGAATCCCCTAAGTTACCATTTAAAGGTTTTTGTTTTTTTGGTTTTTTACAAATAGATAAAAATATACTATTAATATATTTTTCAAAAAGAACAAGGGGGAATATCCTTGGCCTTTGTGAATGTGATGATTGTGTGATACTGAAAGGCACAGATAGCCACAGCCTTCAACACTCACAATGTGCTCAATGTATCTGCCTCTCCCCTGCAAAGTTGAGATGAAAAGACTGAGATTATGCAGGGAGATCAGGGACCCATTATGTAGAAATACAAAGTATTTATGTTCTTGATTTTGAGCACTCTGGATATCTATAAATTTAGCCCAACTATTTAAAAAGCACTTTTCTAAGCTCTCATACATCAAAAGTAGGGGGCATAGAGGATAAGTTATAAAGAAGAAAAGGACACAATCCCTGTTCACAGAAAAACTAAATATATAATAGAATAATCAAATGGGTACAGAAATGTGAAAAATGTTTGGAAAAAAGGCAATGTCAAAATAAAATTTAAAAATCCAATTGTGAGAACAGACATGGGTTTTAATTCCTATCCCAGTAGCTCTCTGGGGAGATGATAAAGAAAATGGAAGAGACATTAACTAGGCACAGTGTCAGCCTTGTGTTTCTTCCATCTCTGTTTCATCTTCAGGTTCCAAGTTCTAACCACAGTTGCCTCTTTCACAGCCTCCTCTTCTGTTTTCTCATGGTTTGGTTTTTTTTCCATTTTCTTTCATTTTTCCACCTGGTTAATTAGTTTCCTTATTAATTTCTTTTTCCTTGTAGATCTGCCTTTACGATGAATATCTTAATTCTTCACAGCCCTTGAAGGCCAATAGAAGAACTTCTTTCTTTTCATAATATAGCATCAGGCATAATCTTAAGCATATTGAGTTCTTGTTTTATACTGAAAGTTTTACCTGGTTGTCCATATCTAACAGAAAATGTCTAGTTTTAGTACTCTTTGAGTGTTTGACTTTGTAGTCAGTTACCTTACAGCTAACTGTATTACTGTTGACTTTTCATTTTAAAGAGAGGAAAGAGGAAGAAAGAACATTTATTTTCAACTTAAGAGTAAATATAATTGTACTTTAAATTTGAGAGAAAAGTGTGTTTGCAGTTAAATCTTGGCACTGTTTTACTTTTAAAATATTTACTCTTTCTGAAGATTAAAGTTACATGTGTCTTTTTCAGATATTTTCATAACAAAGTAATGAAGAAAATTCACTCAAGTATAATTTGATTTTAGTCTTTTTAAAAATGATTTTGTGTGTGTGTGTGTGTGATTAGCATGTGCATCGCACTTTTATAGATCTGCTACATCTCCCAGTCTTGGCGTAGTGACCTTATTTAGTAGGTACTCTGTGGGGCCCAGTCATGCAATCTCTTTTGTGACTTGAGCTGGATGCTCCAGGGTGTCATCCCATGTGTGCTTTGTGTGTGCACAACTGTTGTAGTTGAACCTTGATTGCTGTTGGCAAGTCAGTGGGTGGAATTAACCTTCAGGCTGACTGGCTGTGAGGACCAGCTATGACCACAGAGGACAAGCTGTTGTTTAGAAGCTGACTCCAGGAAGTGAGATTTTCTGTAGCAGGACTCTGATGCCTGCCAAGGCCACCCTTTGGCTATGTCATGTGTGGTGCTAATTGAGTGGTGCTCTGGGGTATGCTTGAAAATTTCCAACATGGGTGTTGCTTCTAAAGCCTTTTTTGAGGGGCTCTGGGGAAGGCCAAGGTAAGCCCAGGGCCAACTGGTAGGAACTACAAAGTGATCTGTGGTTGGTAGCTTCTGGTGTTGGCCTAAGGTGCCTGGGAGTAGTTATGCTGTGAGCCAACTCGCCAGCTGCACTAGTGCCAGGCTTGGGGCTGCTTCGCAAGAGGTATGGAACATGCTGAGGCCAGCTACTGCTTGTTTGGGTTTGTGAATTTTTGAGAGGTTTAAGGAAAGTCCATAACATGAGCAAAGACAGTTCAACCGCTTGTGTGGATTAGACTCTGAAAGAGATTCTGGAAAGGCATGTGATAGGTGTGGCAGGGCCTCAGGGGTGGGACAAGAAAAGTGTTAGCCAGGTTAATGGAGAGCTCATATTTGGTATCCACCTTGCCTGCATGCTATGTAGAGGGAGCACTCAATAAAGGAACAATGGCGCCAACTGACATGTTAGGCCTCCAGACAGCTGCCCCTCCAGCCCTTTCCCAGAAACTAAACAGTTCAGTTGCTCCTCATATGTCCCTGGCACTTTTCAAACAGCTCTTCCTTCTCTAGAACTTAAGAAGAGTATCTGTCAAAGAGTGAGTTTATGTGTGGGCCTTTTAAAAGGATTCCTAAATCTACAGAAGCCCTTTGTGTCACCATGATGAAATCTCACTGGTTTTCCACAGCCAGCTGTTGTAGGGACTTCTCTTCATGGCACTGATGCTCTAGTCTGGGGAGCTCAGTATCAGGGATGGGATCAGTTGCTCCTCGGTGGTGAGCTGCAGAGCACAGACATCCCTCCCAATTCTAAACTGCCACACATTGGTGTAGGACCAGCTCATTTCTTGTCTCCAACCCTCCCACCAGTCTTGATATAGCTTTCTTATATACTTAGTTACTGTAGTTTCAATCAGCCAGTCTTTAGGTGGTTCTCCGGAGTAGCTGTTCTATAATTTAGTTGTAATTTTGATGTCATCATGGGAGGAGGTGAGCACAGCATTTACCTACTCCATCGTCTTGACCGGGAGCCATATATAACTAGAATAAAACTACCAATATTTTGTATTTTGCCTTTTCAGCAGTTTTATTTAGGTACATAAAGGAATCCTAGTGTCCAAATATATTGATCATGTGCTTTTATTGTCATTACTATATCTTTTTGGGTAAAGTATCTATGCAAATTGTCTATTTCATATTGGCTTGTTTGTTTTTTTGTTATTGAGTTTTGAAAGTTCTTTATATTTTGGATAAAAGTTCTTTGTACACATGTGATTTGCAAATATCTTTTCCAGGTATGTAATTTCTGTTTTTGTTTTTGTTTGTTTTGTTTTGTTTTTTCTTTTCATTCACTGAAGAGAATCTTAAACAGAGAAGAAATTTTTAATTTTGATGAATTTCTAATTTGCAGGATCTTTAAAAATTTACTGATTGTGCATTAGGCATTACATCTAAAATTTTTGCCTAAGCCAAGGTAAAAATATTATCTCTTAAATTTTTTTCTGAAAGTTTTATAGCTTTAGATTTTTGCCTGTGATCCATTTGATGTTAATATCAGTAGGGCACGAAATAGGGAGAGACTAAATTTCTTTTTTTTGGCATATAGATATATAATTGTTGAAGTACCATTTGTTGGAATATTATCCTTCCCCTCCCTGAATTTCCTTTGCGCCCTTGCTCAAAATCAGTTTTTCTTAAATATGTGACTATGAGTATATCTCTTCATTCTCTGTTCTAGTCTATTAACCTAGTTCTCTGTTTATTGACATCATTATCATTTTATATATGTATATTCTGAAGGAAGTTATTGATATTGTTAGGTTTAAGTCAATAGTCTTACTATTTGTACTTAAAAAAAAAAAATTCCAAATGTTGTTTTGTTTTCTCTCATTTTTGTCTTCCTTGGGATGAATTGAGTACTTCTTTGAGCCATTTTATTTCCTTTATTGGTTTACTAACTAAAAATCTTTTGGATAGTATTTTAGTGGTAAATTACTGTTTATAGCATACATATTTAATTTATAATTAACTATCTTCCAGTTTATAATATCACTTCATATATAGTATGAGAACCTTATAAAAATATACATCCGTTTCTTGCTTCCAAGCCATTATCAAACATTTTACTTCTATGTCTTATAAACCCCATAATACATTATTGTTTTTGCTTTAAACAATTAAAATTTTAAAGATTAAAAATAAGAAAATATTTTAATTGTGGCCATAGTAGTTACCATTTTTGCCGCTATCACTCCTTTGTGTAGATCCATATTTCTATTTGATGTCATTTTTCTTCGGTGTGAATAACTTCCTTTAGTGTTTCTTGTAACATTTCTGCTGGTGATGAATTCCTTGAGCTTTGCATGTCTGAGTAAATATTTTGCCTTTGTTTCTGAAAGATATCTTCACTGCATATAGAATTCCAGGTTTACAGAGATTTTTTTTTCTTATGTTGAAGATGTTAACTCTCTCTCTCTTTCTCTTTCTCCATAAGAATTTGTTGTCACCATATTTTTTCCCACCTACTGATTATACTTTCTTGCTTTTAAGTGTTTTCTCTTTATTACTGTTCCTAAGCAAATTGATAATGGTGTACCTTTGTGTGGTTTTCTTCACCTTTCTTGTGTTTGAGGTTTATATTGATCCTCAGACTTACACGTTTACAGTTTTAATTGAATTTGGAATATAGTTAATTTTCTTTATTTCTTTGAGTATATTTTCTCTCCCTGCCTTTTCTCTTCTCTTTTTTAGGTCTCCAGTTCATGTATATATAACTTCTTGAATTTATTTTAAAGATTTATTTTTATTGTTTTTGACAGAGAGAGAGAGAGAGAAAGATACAGAGAGAGAAAGAAGAGGGGGGTGGGGGGTACAGAACGGTCTCCAGTTGTACATCACTGATTTTTCCACATAGTTTCATTCCACAGGTGGGCTCCGGGCTGTACAGGGCAGGAACTGGGCCAGGTCTCACCCTAGTGAGAACCGAACTGGGGGCACTCCCCAGTTCAGCATATGGGTCCGCACGGGCCTGGGCTGGGATTCGATCCTCAGTCCCCAGGGCTGCAAAGTGAACGCTTAACCCACTGAGCCATCCCGGCTTCCCCTTGAATTTATTTTAAATTTGATTGATTCCCTGTGTATATTTTTTCCCACTGTGTTTCATTTTAGATAGTTTCTACTGCTATATTTTTAAGTTAATATTTTTCTGCAATGTATAATCTATCATTCATCCTAGCCCATGTATTTTTCATGTCAGATATTATAGTTTTCCTCTTTACAAGTTCAATTTTGGATATATATACAAGGGGTGTCCAGAAAATATCCAGCAATGAAACCATTTTTGTTACATTGACATTTTGTCATTTGTATTTTTCCAGGCATCCCTTATATGTATATAAAATCTTTGTTCTAGCTTCTTTTTTTTTTTTTTAATATATATATTTTTATTTATTTATTTTTGACAGAGAGAGAGAGAGAGAGAGAGAGAGAGAGAGATACAGAGACAGAGAGAGAACTGAACTGGGGGAGCTCCCAGTTCAGCATATGGTTCCGCACGGGCCGGGGCTGGGATTTGATCCTCAGTCCCGGCGCTGCAAAGTGAGCGCTTAACCCACTGAGCCATCCTGGCTTCCCCTGTTCTAGCTTCTTGAACACATAAACTATAGTCATAATAACTGTTTGGATATCTTTACTAATTCTCTCAAGTCTTCATGTGTGTCATTTCTGAGTTAGTTTTAATTGATTGATTTCTCTTTTTAATGTGTTTTATTTTCTGCTTATTTGAATACTTAATTTCTGATTAGATATCAGACATTGTAATTTCTCCTGTTGAGTGTTTTCATTTATTTATTTATTTATTTTTGTATTTCTATCAATATTTGTGAGCTTTGTTCTGGGATATTTTTAAGTTACTTGGACAGTTTGATAGTATCAAGTCTTTCTTGTAAGTTTCATTATGTACAGCAGTATTATATTTAGCCTAAGATTTTATTTCCCTACTACTAAGACAAGATACTACTTAGTAATTTAACTATTGATCAATGAAAATTGTACAAATTCAGATATTTCTAAATTCCAGTTAAGGTTATACCTGGTCCCAGATACACCTATAGAAATGTGAGTAGAAATACAGTATACTCTCCATTAACTAAAACTCAAGCAACCAGCACTCTCAAAAAACTGGCAGTATATTTTTGCCAGTTGCTTAAGTTTCAGTTAATGGAGAGAGAGTCTACTTACATTTATCCAGCATCTACCAGTCCCCATGGGCATTGGTTAACTGTGAGTCTACTGTAGTTAGCAAATATGCAGCTATTTGAATTAATCTGACTTCTCTTGTTTGTAAATATTTTAGAGATATTAGGACAAATGCTTTTAAAGGCAATACTTCATGATAGGTTCACCGCAATTTAGGGAAGGTTCATATGTTATATCTTCTGAAAGAGTTCATTTCCTTTAAGGAAAGTCACGTAAGCTTTTCACACATTTACCTGTAAAACCAGGTTGGAAAATTGAGGTAAATTTAATAAGCTAAACGAGTTCACGTAGAGAAAAAAGAAAGGAGTAGGGCCTTCCCTTTGTCACAAAAAAAGGGGAGAGTACTAAGATGGTACAGATAGACAGAGACTTGGGAAAGGGATCATGACAATGATATGAAAAAGAATGAAGGCCAAATTTGTCCTAACTCTTTTTAGCAAATCCTATATGACCTCACTAATTATAAAATATAATAAATGCAACTTTATATACTTTATACAGACATATTTTCTATAACAATAAAATATTTTGAAATAAGCAACAAATATAGTTAAATATACAGCAAATTGAACAATAGACTTTTCTCCTTTTGTACTTAGTCTTATAAAAAAAATTGCTAGGTTTTGTTGTATAATAATACTCAAAAGGCAACCCTGCCTTAAAATTTAAGGACAGAAATAAAAAGTATAATTTATATGAACATTTAAGAGTACATTTGGTGAAATATGCTGCTAGAAACCATCAAAAGCTAAAGGGCTTATGACTCTAATATAAATCCAGCTTTTATTCTGTCTATAGAAATCTGGTAATATGTGCAATAAAATATGAGTCCCAATAAAGGACATTGTTTTCTGCTGTTATCCTTCCTCATAATCTTAGGCTTACAGAGGTTTTTTGTTTGGTCTTTTCTGTTAAGTACAGTGCATTGGCCAAGGAGCTATTACATAATATTTGTTTATCAGACTAAGCCTGAAAAAAAAGTATCTTCTTACTTTGTTTACTCTAGTGATTTATTCTTTCCTTTCTTTTCTTATATTCTGACTGAAAAACTAAAATCCAACCTTAGTTCCACCAAGAACTGAATGATTCATTAAGATTAGTTGTGACTGGAGATATCTCTCCCTTTCTACCATCTCGCCTGCCTGCCTTCCTTCCTTCCTTCCTTCCTTCCTTCTCTTTTCCTTTCATTTTCCCCTTTCATTTCTTTTTTATTATACAGCAAAAGTTTATTAAAAATAGAATGCATGGGGAAGCCGAGATGGCTCAGTGGGTTAAGTGCTCACTTTGCAGCCCTGGGGACTGAGGATCGAATCCCAGCCCCAGCCTGTGTGGACCCATATGCTGAACTGAGGAGTGCCCCCAGTTCCATTCTCACCGAGGTGAGACCCCGGCCCAGTTTCTGCCCTGTGCAGCCCCACTCCCCCCTATGGAATGAAACTATGTGGAAAAACCAATGATGTGCAACTATGGAGACTGTTCGGGGCCCTCCCCCTTCTCTCTGTCTCTGTATCTCTCTCTCTCTCTCTCTCGCTCTCGCTCTCTCTGTCAAAAACAATAAAAATAAATCTTTAAAAAAAAAATAGAATGCCAGCTTCTCAATTTTATTTTCCAATAAATTAATTAATACATAAGAGTATTAGAGAGTGTAACAGTAAGGTGATGCACAGCCCTGATTTGAGCTGAAGGGCACTTCAAGTAGCTTCAAGAACTCCCACGTTACCCTTCCCAGTGTCATTACTCCTAGGGAGACTATTTTTACAGTAAATTTGATGGTTCTTATTCTCTTCTTTTTTATTATATTTTCTCTTACTCACATATGTTTATATTTCTTACAACCTATTACTTCATTTTTGTGTTCTTGGACATTATTTTAAGTGGAATCATATTAAGGTGTTATTTTGTGACTTGCATTTTTGATCAACATCACATTTGTAAAATTCCATTCATGTTGATTTTTATCACAGTAATTTTTTCACTTTTACCAATATCTGGTACTGCAGGACTTGCCACAATTGATCTGTCTCCTTATCAATAGACATTTGAGCTGCCTGTTATCTTTTCTGAACTTTTGAAGATGGAAAAATATTTATTCCAAAATATCTTTGCATTATGGCACTATTGGCTACATAAAAAATGAGCCATGAATATCTTTCAAGGTCACTTTTAATTTTCTGACTCGACATCATTGTAAAATAAAAATAGCCTCGTAAATAAGTTTAGAACTAGGAAAAAGAGAAAACTTGTCAGCAATTGTGTGTATAATACAAGTATCCCAGGCAACCCCATTATCGTTCTATTGAATTTACTGTCTAATATTTTTTCAGAATGCCCCCAAACTCTTCTTACTTGAGAGTTGTACTTGGAAAGTTGCCCAGACTAGAAATCCTAATTATAGATCCAGTGGCAGTGGTAATTTCAGGAAATTCCAGGATAGTTTCAGTTCAAGAGACAAAGGAGGCTTGTTCTGGTTACTTCTGGTTACTTATTTGAGACTTTTGCAGAAAATAAAATAAATAAGTAAGCCCTGAATTATAGAAAGAAAAACTAATATTAATTTCCAACTCATTTATTCAAACTTTAATCAGTACCAATTAACCCCAGAAAGAATTTCAGAAAGTCATCTGTTCTCTTCTTCTATTTTAAACACATTTATTAAACTATATGCTTCTATGCAAATGGAAATTATATTCTTAACTTACGTTATACATATTCTTAAACATCTTCATCAGAGGTGGTAATCACTCTATCTTTTCTCCATTGCTGCTCTAGAGACTCACTCTAAGTTAGGATATTTCCCTACTTATATTTAGCAAAGCATTACATGTTGCAACTTAAGTTGATTCCTTCTTGTTCTGACTTTAATGACGATTATCTTTCTTAAAAATTATGGCTCATTTTACAGAATCTCATCAGAACAAATTCAAAGTCAAGCCCATTTAGAATAGTCAACATATATCTATAGAGATGCAGAGAAAATTTTCGGAATGCTTTTCTCAGCTTTGTTAAGAAATGTACCTCAATTCAATTTTCAATAACTATTGACATTAGTAAGAAAAAACAGATTGCAAACATATGTACTTTATGATTTCTTTGAAACAATATCATCTCAGACTTTCACATTATTCTTGGCATCAGGATTAAATATTGGGATAAATCATCCTTTGGAGGAAGCTAGAGCTTCAGGAAGGAAGAGATTCATTCTTTTAAAATTATTTTTTTTTAAGATTTATTTTATTGATTTTTGACAGAGAGAAACAGAGACAGAGAGAGACAGAGAGAAGGGGGAGGGCCCAGAGCAGTCTCCATAGTTGACATTAGTTTTCCATATAGTTTCACTCCACAGGTGGGCGCGGGCTGTGCAGGGCAGTCTTTTAAATTTTTAATTAAATTTATTTGGGTTATATTGGTTAATAACATGAGTTTCAAGTGTACAATTCTATAATACATCATCTGTATATTGAGTTGTGCTCACCACCCAAAGAGCGTTCTTCCATCACCATGTATTTGACCTCATTGACCCAATTCACCCTCACCCCATCTGGCAGCCACTATATTGTTATCTGTGTCTATGAGTTCGTTTGTTTTGTTTGTTGGTTTCTGTTTTCTATTTTATATTCCACATGTGATTAAAATCATATGATTTTTGTCATTTTTCATCTGACTTACTACACTTGGCCCGATACTCTCAAGATCTATCCAGGTTGTTGCAAATGGCAATATTTCATTCTTTCTATTTGCTGAGTAATATTCCATTGTATATATGTACCATATCTCCTTTATTTAATCATGTCAAAAATCTTGGCTACCATGAATAATGATAAAGTAAATGTAGGGATACACGTATCATTATGAACAAATGTTTTCAAAATTTTCAGGTAGATTCCCAGAATAGGGATTGGTGAATCATATTCTTAATTTTTTGAGAAGAACTATACTATTTCTCATAGTGGCTATACTAATTTACATTCCCACCAGCACTATATGAGTGTTTCTCTTTCTCCACATTCTCTCCAGTGCTTGTTATTCTTCATCTTGTTAATAATAGCCATTCTAACAGGCATGAGGTGGTATCTCATTGTGGTTTTGACTTGAATTTTCCTAACAGGCAAGTTATTAGCAAACATAGGATGAGAAATATCAGAAAATGAAACATGGCATTATAGATGACTTTTTCAATAGTATTTTTTAACATTTGAACCCATCAGAGGGTTGAAAATAATAAGCACATTCTCTTTAATATTTGATTGTATATAATTATTTTATCAGGCCAGAACATACTATCTTCCAATTTGTCCATTTATGAAAAACTATATTCATAGAAATAGTGCTGTTTGCTGTTACTTCTTATGAGATTTGGCCATTTAATTTCCACTTAATACCTTATACTTTGCTCTAAATTAAGACCAATGATACTTATATCTATTTGTTAAATAAGCAAATTTATCTGCTTGCATTTAAGCATCAGTTAGAAAATAATGTTCTTGCCTCTTTTTTCTTGTTTCTTTTTTCAGAATGAGTACCAAAAAAATTCAAACTATTGTGATTTTCTTCATTAGTCTATATTAACCATTGAAATCATTAGAAATTCAATAATTAATAATAAATTGTTTCTGCTTATTATATAAGATATGGGCATGTAACTGGAGTTCTATATATGGCATTCATATACATTAAAAAAATCTCTGATAAATGGCTCATGTATGTTTAAACCTTAAGTTAATTTTATATCACTTAATATTTATTCCTAATTTGTACCCTAATACTTGGAGAAATGATGTAAGATGCCTTACAATAGAAGACATATATAAAAAATAACTATTAAAATATAAATAAAAATGTAATACAAGGCCAGAGGGAAAAAGTTAACTGTTAAGTACAAAACTGGGTGGGGGGAATGTCCCAAAATTATTCCAGCTGAATACTGAGTTTAATTTTGACTTTTACTATAGGCAAGCTGAAAGATTATGTAAAGTGACACCATATGAAAGGTTCTCCTACCAGTATCATCAGAAATTTACACAACTGGACACTTTTTTAAGTGACTATAGGCATGAAGCAATTGCCATGGCACATTAGCTGAGATGAAATCTCAAGCTGAAAATATCCAAAAGCAGGCTCTCCTGCTTTAATGGGGCTGCGGAGTCTAAAACTATGATTTGGGATTGAGCTGTAGTCAAAAGAAAGCAGCATTGTTTATAACACTATGATGTGGCCTTACCCCAAGTCTATGTTATCAATATTTAAAAAGAAAAAGGAGGTGAAATCTAAGAAAAACTAGTTATTTGCTTTAAGCATATTTTATGTTGCCTTCTGGTTAAAAGAGATTTATAATTCAAAGACTAGGTTGATTTCTTTTTATGTACATATTTGCATGAAACTCTGGGTCAGCTTCATTTGCATATACATGAATAGGTATATATATATATATATGCTACAGAAAATACCTCTTTGTAAATAATCGAACTTTAAAACATCCTCAGCAGTCATTGTTTAGTGTCAAACAATAACAGGCTACCCTTATCTTACAGCCTACCCAACAATCAGTGCAAATGGGTTAAGGACTTTAACACAAGACATTAAAATGATAAAATTCCTAGAATAAAAAGTAGAGGAAAAATTTCTTGCCCTTGGTCTTGTTTGATTTTTTTTTTTTTTTTGACCCCATAGCACAAGCAACAAAAGCAAAAATAAACAAGTGGAACTACATCAAACTAAATAGTTTCTGCATAGCTAAAGAAATGATCAACAAAATGAAAAGGCAACTCATGGAATGAGAGAAAATGGTTGCAAGCCATATATCTGATAAGAGTTAAAATGCAAGATTGATAAGTAAATCATACATCTCAAAAGAAAAGCAAACAATTAAAAGACGGGCAAAGGATCTGAATAGACATTTTCCCAAAGACATACAAATAATCAACAGGTACATGAAAAGGTGCTCAACATCATAATCATCAGAAAAATGCAAATCCAAATCACGATGGGATATCACCTCATACTTATTAGAAAGAAGGCTATTAGGTGTCAAAAGTCAAAAGATAACAAGAGCTGGAGAGGATGTGGAGAAAAGGACACCCTTATGCTCGTAGGAACGTAAATTGGTACAACCACTATGGAAAACAGTACAAAGTCTTCTCAAAAAATTAAAAATGTAACTAACTTATGATTCAGCAATTTTACTTCTAGATAAGTGAGTATATCTGAAAGAAACTAAGTCAGTATCTTGAAGAGATACCTGCACTCCCAAGTTTACTGCAGTATTATTCACAATAGCCAAGACATGGGAACAACCTAAGCGTACATCAACAGATAAATGGATCAAGAAAATGTGAATATATGTATAGGAATATTATTCATCCACAAGAGAGAAGGAAAGTCTGCCATTTGCCACAACTCAGATGAACCTGGAAGACATTATACTAAATGAAATAATCCAGACAGAGAATGACAAATATTACATGATCTCACTTGTACATGGAATCTAAAAGAAATCAAACTCATGGTAACAGAGAATAGAATGATGGTTGCTAGAAGCTGGGAGGTGAGAAAAATGGGTAGATAGTGATCACTTTCTATTATGAGAAAAATGAGTTCTGTAGACCTAATGTAAAACATAGTGACTATAGTTAATAAAAATATACTCTATACTTGAAATTTACTTAGATCTCAAGGTAACTATAGAAGGTGATGGATATATTAATTTGTTTAATTGTGCTATTCGTTTCACAGTGTATACATACACCAAAACATCACATTATATACCTTAAATAATTATAATTTTTCTTTGTCAAAAAAATTTTAATGAAAATGAAAAAACAGTCTTTAAAATGCAAATGTCAGATTGATAAATTGCTAGCAAATGTTGAGTAATAGATTTACTATTTTATTATCTGTCAAATGAGGATAATATCTACCTCGCTGGAATTTCTTAAGTGTGGTTGGTGGTTTCTAAAAGGATTCTTGGTACTTACAGCCTCGTATACTTCCTTCCCCTTGAGGGAGGTTAGACCTAGCAATATACAGCAGTTCTAACAGAATATAGCAAATGTGATGGGATATAACTTCTGAAAAAAAACGACAAAAGATCGAGTTTCATCAAGATTGTTCTTTCTCACTCTTTTACTTGCTCTGAGGAAAGCCAGTTACTTTGTTGTGGGTTGTTTTATGAAGAAGGCCCATGTGGCAAGGAGCTCAAGGAAGCCTCTACCCAACAGCCAGTAAAGAACTGAGGCTTTCAATCCAATCACCTGTGAGAAACACAATTCAACTTTACAAACATGCTTAGAGATTTTAAATTGCTGCCCCTTCTGACAGCTTGATTACCTTCTTGAGCCAGATAACCCAGCTAAGCCAGATTCAGATTCCTGACCCACAGTGGAATACTAAATGTTTTGAGTCATTACATTTAGTATAATTTGTTGCACAGCACTAGATATCTAATACAATAAATTTATCCATAAATTTGTTGAAATACCGACAGGTCTGGAGTTTAGGAAAAAGCACTGAAATTAAAAGAAATCAAGAAATAGATTCTGCCTTAAATTTGATGCTTTTACGTGGCAATCGAATAGAAAACCGAGTAAGACAAATCCCTGGAGAGAACCAATATTTAACAAAAATACGATCCGTCAGAGGAAGAGAAATCCATGATGGAGGCCAAAATGCATGTCATAAAGTCAATGTTGAGACCTAGGAGAGAGTGTGTCATAGATACTAAGTGAAGAGAGAATTTTAGGAAGGAAGTTAATACCAAAGTTAATTAACACTGGGTCAGAAGGAAGTGGATATTTGTTAAAACTCATGAAACAGGCACTTTGGTGTTTTGCAAGTACTAACATTTTGGTCCCTATAATATTAGAACATGATTATTCCCATTTTACAGATAAGAAAAATTCTCAAAGGAGGAAAATTTCCCACCCAAAGTCACATAGCTAATGTGTGGACACATCAGGATTCAAATCCAGATTGGTCTAACTCTACTCCCTTTCCTTTTCCACTAATTTGTATAGAATAGATTATAAAGCTCTCCTATATAAAAAGCTTATTTAATAGAAAACCCTGTTGGGGCTGTATCTATACTTGTGTCATAATTTCTATATGTCTGAGTTATAATAGATAATATGTACTTGTCAGATGTAGTTTGAATGAATAAATGAATGAAAGGAGACTAGCTAAAACTTGGGAACTGAATAGGATGAGAAATGTTATGGAATGATAGCAGAAGCATGTCAGAAAGCCTGAAACCATAAAAGAGCATGGAGTATGGAGAGAAATTATTTACATATGGAAATGTAATGTTCACTTCACCACACATACGAGTAGACTAAATTCAGAACCATATGGCTATGGGATTTGCTAGGAAGTGGCAGACAAAGAGGTGGGAAAGCTGAGGATTGTAACAGGCACTGGTGGTTGCTGTCAAATAGCTATTCCTCCCTCCCTCCTTCTAATAGATTTGTGCCAAGCACTATAACAAGTGCTTTATATACCGCATGTATAAACAAGCCCTGTGGGCAATGTCTTTGTTGGAACAACAATTCAGTAATAACTTAATTTCTAGACAACTTATTTTAGTCTTCATTAGCTAATCCATTTTGTCTATAGAATTAAGTACTCTTTGGACCCAGTAAGAAGAAAAGGAAAGACCTATTTATTACATAGAGTGAATGAGAAAGAAAGAGAGTATTAAACAGCTTCCTTCCCCATCTCCACCTTGGTCACAAGGGAAAAGATTCCTATTTAACCAGATATTCTTTCCCAGATAGATGAAATACTGATTTTAATGAATCTACCAGGGCAAAAGCTTGATGTTGCAGGACCTCCGCTTCAGTCACATGTTAATGATTATGGATAAACCACCAGGGTGCAAGTGAGTCCAGAGCATGATCTAACCATTCATGACATGGTTCATAACAGACCCTCTTCCTGACCAGGGCCCAGAGCATTCTTCCAGCTCTGGCCCACAGCAAGGCTAGCTTCTGCAAAGCCCTTCTCCTTGAAGGTTATTTCATACAAAATAAGGAGTTCATCCTATATTTTTTCTTAGCTACAGTCTAACCCCCATGCCTCCTTACACTTTTCATTCCAACCAATATTGTTCCTCCTTCAGTCCTTTATGCTCTTATGTTTTCTCTGGCCAGATGGGTCTTCCCCAAGGTAGTCAAATAACTCACTTCTTTTTTTTCTTCAAATTATCTAAATTTCACACTCTCATAGTAACCTGATATCTCTATGTAAATTAGTACTGTCCCTCTATCACTTCAGCTGAATTATTTTCATAAAAGGACTTGTTGCTATTTGGCATTATATTTTTACCCTGATCACCCCCCAGGGGAATGTAAAATCTCTGAGGGCCAGATTCCATCATTTTGTTCCTATTTCCTCAGTGCCCAGTAGAGTGCCTGACCCAAAGTTGGCACGCAAAAAAATATTGTTGCATAAGAAAATAAATCTTTTCTAATATGGAGATAAAATTTTTTTTAACTAAAAAGTTAAATTTTTAACTGACCACTCTATGTTTTAAACCACAGGATCTTGACTATCAATATGTTCTGTATTTTCTTTTGCAAGTGTGTCTCATTGGGGGAGGGGAACATGTTAAATTTATTAGGCCTAGTGTAGAAATCAGAAACCTGATATTCACATTCTTCTTTAAGGCCCATCTAGCACTCTTGACCCCTCCACGTGGTAGGCTGACCCTGGAACGTCTAAGGTCTAAACGGCATAAAAGAAGAGAATACAGCCTAAGAAACATTACACTTAACGCTAGCATTGAACCGGCATTGGTACTTTCTGAGCTTGTGGGATGTTTAAGTCTATCTCTGTTTGGATGTTTAAGTCTATCTCTGTTTCTAAGGGAATGGTTGTGGTTTCTTCATACACCATTTCTTCCTTGTGGGGCGTGTCTCGCTGTGGATACTTTAATGCAGGCAAAGTCTTCCCTGACAGCTACTCACAAATCTCTGCTGTCCCAGTGATGGATGTCCTTGCTCAGCTCCTCATAGCATGTCATCTGAATTGGCACCCTATCATCCCTCCAGGTAGCCCTCTTGAACCCTCTTTTTAATCACCTTTGCTCAGCCTTTGAAATAAACGGACAGCTACAGTCTCCCATAGACACCAAGTTAACACAATAAAGCTGTTTGAAAGTTCTCTTTGAAACCCTGTCCGAATCCACACCTGGGGAGAATGTGAAGGATATTCTAGATTTCAGAAAATCCCTGCAGTCTTACTTTCCATACCCCTTTTCCCATGTCCTATTGCCATTGCAGCTGCCCTTGAACTGCACTCTAATGGACCCTGAGTTGTGCCAAGAGAATCCACTCAGACCAAACCATGAGTGAACCATGTAGACTTTATTCAGGACTTTGTAGTGGGGGCAGAAGTGGCAAAATCATACTGCTGACAGAACCCAACTCAAACCACACCGTGGACAGTGCACAAACCTTTCTCAATCATGCAAAGCAGTTCAGGTTCCTTTGACTTCTGCTCCCAGATTAGCCGACACAAAATCAAAATTTCTCAGCACAACAAAGGCCATTTCTATAAAAAAGATTCATCCTTAAAAGAGCAATCATATTTATAAATATCAAAGTTATGTGCTAGCAGAAGTGTGTATGTGGCATATGTGTGTGTGTGTGTGCGTGTGTCTATTTACATGAACAGAAAGCAGTACATGATGGATTTTCTTACATTTTAATTTGAATAATACTGAAAATATAAGAATATCTATCTTAGCTCCCACTATGTCTTAGATTAACTACTTTAGCAGTGTGGTGTATTGCCAGAACTAGGCTAATGCACACATTTGCATATATACATATAAACACACGTAGTTTTTATATAAATGCGATTATGTGAAATACTTTGGTCTGCAAGCTGTTGTTTTGTCCATTAACAATGTATCGCCAATATCTTCCTGGGCAGTACACACACCTCTTTGTTTTTGAGGCTACAGAGAGTGCCTTTTCACGAATGCAGTATACGTAACTGTTCCAAGAGAGGATCTTAGCATCAATCTTAGCATGAATCCTAAAACTGTATATCCCCATCGGAGACACACAATATACATACTTATTTCAGGTTTGGTCAACACTCTATGATTTTCAGCTTGATCTAAACTCACCCGGGTGCTCTGATTCCCGACTTACAAAATCTTAAATTAATGCTTTCTCGCTAGGCAGCCCCTGTGGGCAATACCCTTTTAGACTTAGAAAGTGGTTTTAAAACTCCCTTTTCAGAACTGGGCCAGCAGAGCTGATTTACATGCTATTTCCATTTTTACTATTAGAACAGTGGGAGAACAAGTTACAAAGTTTGACTAGCAACAAAACAAATTAATACAGCCTCATTTCTCCAGGGTAACATTTCTATACATGGGGGTGAGCGTGTTTTCAAGTCTGGCTAAGTGGTTTTGGATAACTGAAACTCTGTGTCAGTTTCACTGAATCCTTCATAGAACTGATTTGAATCTTGTAGAGAGTGCTATCTATTTCTAAAAGGTAATTTGACTCTTGCAGAGAAACTTCATGAGGTTTCCAAAATATATTATCTGTCTCCATTTCAGTGAGGCTGGAAGTTTGTGTAATCCTGGACAGGTTCCAGCAACATCATTATGAATGACTACAAGACTCAAGATCCAAAAATTCTAGGCAATGAATTTTCATTTGTTCCCTCTAATTTTCAGCTTCAGTCTCCTATAACACGATGAACTCTAAATATTTGTGAATATCAAAATCTCCACCCTCATCAAAAATCTTTATCCCCAAGTTATTCTTTATTCTTTATATTGAAAAGAGAAATGAACAATTTAGGCAAATTGCTGCTGTGGAAAATCCAGAAATGCTGACATGAACTAAAAGAAAAAAAGTCACAATTTTCATGTTATTCTATTTTTAATAATTTAAGAAAACCTCAAATTGAATCATCAGTTACCCAGTTTTTAATTTTCTTGATTAATGATTTTCTGAACTTGGTTGATACACAAGAATATATTCTGTCTCTATCTGAACCTTATGGTCACACATATGGTTTCACTAAAAACTATATTATTGAACATAATAATATCAAAAATTATTTGTGGGGGAAAGCCGGGACGGCTCAGCGGGTTGAGCGCTCGCTTTGAGGCCATGAGGACCGAGGATCGAATCCCGGCTCCGGCCCAGGCAGGACCCACGTGCTGAACTGGGGAGTTCCCACAGCTCGGTTCTCTAACTGTCTCTGTCTCTGTCTCTCTCTCTATCTGTCAAAAAGTAAAATAGAAATAACTATGCACTGAAGA
>PVKE010022308.1:0-25688 GCA_004027555.1 Craseonycteris thonglongyai | reverse complement strand
TGGCGTTACTGAGTTTCACGTATAATTTAAGACATTCCCTCTTTATATAGCTGAGATGGGAATATTTTATGACTCTCCTAAGATTATCTTTTTTACTAATAACTTTCTGCACTTGTTGAATCTTCTTTTTGTTGTTGTTTGTTTGTTCCTATTCAAGTAAAACGCTTTTCTTAACAAAACTAGCTATATCTTTTTCCTTGGCTACTGTCTGGCTTAATTACCTGTATGATATTCATTTTTTTTTTTGGCCTACATGTCTTAAATTTAATGATGCATTTAAAGCATCATGTTTCATAAGAACTAATAGGCTTTAGAAATGATTCCTGTTTTGGAGATAAATTTTAGTGGTCTATATGAAGTGATATGAATTAAATAATAGTGTTTGTAAGTGGACTTGCAATAATCTGAAAGACAGATTGATGTCAATCTTAAAGAAGGTAATCAATCAGTGGCAGACTTTCAGACTTTGTAGTATCAAAATGTTTCTTATGCACATGTTTGAAATTATAATATGTATATTTATCCAAATTGGATGATAAATAGGCTGAAAGACTAAATCAAGGGTTAAGATCAAGAAAGTCTGAGCTTTCCAACATTTCATATTGTTTTTTATTTATTTCACCTCTCTGCTTATGAGTATTCTTACTTTTCAGAACAATACTGTCTAGTAGAAATATAATGTGAACTGCATAAGTAATTTCAAGTTTTCTAGTAGCCATATTAAAAATGTAAAAAATAGACCAATGGGATTAATTTTAATAATGTACCTTAATCCGAAGATGCCCCAAATATGATTTCAACATTTAGCCAGTATAAAAATTGAAATATTTTACATTCTTTTGTTACTAAATCTTGGAAACCTGATGTGTATTTTATGTTTCAAGCGCATCTCAACTTAGACAGGCTGCATTTCAAGTGCTCAGTAGTCACATGTGGCTAGTGGCTAATGTGTTGGATGGCATGGTCTCGAATGTTCTTTATCTGTTCTTGGCCTGGTTAATTTCTACTTACCTTCAAGGCACACATAAAATATCTCATCTATTGAGGAGTCTTCATAGTTCTGCCTTTTAAATTTTTCTCCATTACAGATTTCCACAATAACAACAGCAAAAATTTTGTGCATTTCTTCTATAGGTTATCAGTGTACTAGGTGTTTATACTAATCCTATCACTTATCCTGCTGTATAATTCTTCCTTACATCATTTATCATCACCATTAGATTCTGAATTCTTGAAAAACAAAAATAATGTTTTTTATCTTTATATCCCAGAATCTTGCTAATTTTTAAAATCAAACAAGTAATTGGAATTAAAATAAGTTATACCTTATTAATTCCAGTTACTTCTTTGGTACCTTTGATATAAGGTATAGACACACACACAATGAGACTCAGTCCCTAAACTAACCCCATAAATACAGAATGGGAGAAATACAGTTTAGAAGCAGTCCCCTTGCATAAGATTTAAGAACCTTAGATTTCATGATTAGTTTAAAATAAACAAATATTTTCCTGCCCAAAACTTGGATGCCCATTGAGCTTGTATTAGCAAATATAATGGATAAAGGGAAAGAGGAACTAAACATTTTTTTGTTTCAACTGATCAAACCAAACATAGAACAATAATTTCAGTGATACCATTTTGGGAAGAGTATAAGTAAACTGGAAGGGAGAAGGAGAAAATATAAAGCTATGCCATATGAGCAGTGGATCCAGGAACTGGAGATGTTAAGTCAGAGAGAAGAATAACCAAGGAAGATGACATCCCTTCAAATACTTGAAGGACTATATATGGAAGATGGATTATATGTGTGAGTTTCTAAGAAATAAAAATCAGATTTACTAATATAAGCTGTAAGGATTCAGATTTCAACCTTAAATAAGTAAACAGCTTATAACAATATAAAACGATGCCAGAACTTCTGAGAGGGACTTTAAGATGTTTGACTGGATGAATAAATAAAATGAAGTGAGACTTGATCACCTTGGCAGGTAGGGGACTTCTATTTCTGCAAGATACTCATGTATGAAGCTGAATAACAACTAGGAAATGTTGTAGTGGAGGTTAGATGGTGAGAATAAATGTTCTCTATGCTTCCTTCCAAGTCATGAATTCTTCTTTTTCAATAATTCTATTCACTTTAAAAGAAAACAGCATTGCTTTTTACTTAAGTTAGTGTTGACAGTATACATAGCTAGTTATATATCAGTCATAAGAAACTCTCCAAACAAAACAATAATGTCATTTTTCCTTGAGTAATTCTCACCAGGTTTTTGCTCTTGGAAGACTTAGTTGGTTAAAGAAAATGTGTAATCAGTGTTTTCAGAATACATTTTGGGGCATGAAACAAACCTCACATCAACAATACACTATTACTTGTTTATCTCCCGTGATTAGTCATGGAAGAACACAGGTGCCCAATCCTGGGCACATAAACATGAAACTTCTGCCTTTGAAAGCTTCTAGTCTAGATTGAGACAAATGCAAAAGAGGAAACTGAACTTTGCCACAAGAAGATGAATGGACATCATTGATAACTTCATGTGTAATCTCTTTCAGACAATAATGCTTTATGTATTCAAAATACTTCAACTAAAAATCAGATCAGGGCATATTTTAGTTCTCTAGAAAATACAAAAATCAGTATCACTACAGTTGTTTTGGATACATGGATTTTGCTTTGAAATTTGTGAGTTCTTTTGCCTTCGTCTTTGTTGTCATCAATCAAGAACTTTGTTCTGAGCACTTCTTAAGTTCTAGGCACAAGGGGTATGCAGATGAGTAAGAAATGGTTCTTGCCCTAATAAAGCTCACAAAGGCAAGCTATACTAACATGAATAGCTGATTAGAAACCAGCCACAATGCTAGTGGAAAATATATAAACTTTGGTTTCAGACAAAGCTCAGCTTGAAACCTATTTCCATTGTTTATTAGTATTTGACCTTGTTCGATTTTCCTAAATTTTCTGAGCCTTTGTTTCACTGGTAATATACTACCTAACTAGCATGCTTGTTATAAGATTTGAGTGTGATCTGGTAGAGAAAACATTATACCTGTACAAAAATTCAGGTATTGTTTTATGTGCTAAGTGGCTAGAATAGACGAGGGCTTGGAGAACTTTTTCTATAAGGACCAGGTAGTAAATATTTTAAGCATTGAAGGCTATATGGTCTCTATTATAACTAACCAACTTTTTTCTTGTAGCATGAAGGAATCCGTAGTCCACATGAATGACCATGCTGAGTTCTAATAAAATTGTATTTATGAAAACAGGTGGGTGAGTTTATAATTTACTGAGTCATTGACCCCTGGACTAGATAGTAAGAGTTAAGAGATAATGATTATCAAATAACCAGGAGAATGTCTTTCAAGAGGGAAGGGAATGTTTTCTTTGTTTGTTTTGGATTTCACTTTTCATTGCAAGTTAAAAATACACAAAGTATAAAGTGTCAACTTATTCTGCAAGATTTACTATGAAAAAAACAACAACACATCAGCTCCTCTTGATTCCATTGTGTGAGAGTCAACATGTATGTATGCATAGATAGAAAGAGAGAGATAGCTCCTAATTGAATTTTTTATTTCAGATACTATCTACAATCTTTCTACTATGGAAGATAGAGATTCTACAGTTTTCCCCACTCAACTGCCACTACATAAGCAACCTTTCAGTCACACACACTGTCTCCCAGCATAGTTACTTTGTAACTTTGTTTAGATCAAAATTTCATATTTACATGATTTTAACTATGTGTGTGATTCAGGTATGAATTATATAGTAAACTATGGTTACTTAACCTTTGTTGTATAACCTTTTTCCCCCTTGGATTTAATGATTTCTTTTTCTTATATTATACTTATCTCAAATTCATCTTTAATAAGGTGACCAACCGTCCTCCTTTAGGGAGGACAGTCCTCCTTTTGGAAGCTCTGTCCTCCCTCAAAAAGTGTCCTCCTAGATGTCCTCCTTTTCGATACGTAATACTAGATGTCCTCCATTTCTTTTTCTTTCTTTCTTTCTTTTCTTTTTTGGTTGTTCAATTTATTGGGGTGACATTGGTTGGTAACAATTAGATAGTTTCCGGATGTACAAGTTCACATCACATCACCTATGCTTCGAATTATGTGCTCACCACCCAGAATCAGCTCTCCTCCTTTTCATTGGAAAAAAGTTGGTCACCTTATCTTTAAGATCTTTCAGTTGTCTCATTATCTTCATAGGTTGCTTCCATGCATCAGATGCACTCACAATTCTATCTCCTCAAAGAAGAATCAGCCAGAGAAGTACTTCTGAAGCTTGCACATTGGTCAGAATTACTGAGCTTAGTAACAACACAGACTCCTTGGCTCCAGTCCCAAAGATCTGTGTTCTGAGGGAGCACTGGAGAATTTTCATTTGTTAACTAGTTCCTGGGTGATATTGTTGTCCATCCTGTACCCCACTTTGAGAAGCACTGGGAAGTACTAGCCAAGTGCTCTCTGCTTTGCTACAATCTGGACTGCAGACCTTCTACATCGGATATAGTTGCCAATCGTGACATTGTCATTCAACCATCATCTTGGGGGTTTCTATAACTTCTCTCTTGTGTTACTACTACCAAGAAAATTAAAGCACCATATGTCACCTTGAGGTAATAGTGCCTAGCATTGTCAAATCAGCTTATCACATGTTAGTGTATTTCACCTTCCCTCTCTGAGAGCTCATTTTAGGAAACCACAGTGTCTTACTCATCTGCATGTCTCCCATGCCTGTCACATAGGGAGCACTCAGAGCAGAGTGCTTGGCTGATCATTTTCTCCCTAGGCTTTTTGTAAATACGTCTCTTCTTTTCGCTGTTAGTATTCTGAGGACGGGGGTTGCTAACGAGTAGCTCCATATGCAAAAAACAGATTTACTTAATTTTGCATCTTCCTTCTGATCCATAAAGGCCTTCTTATTCAAATTTACCCATGTGCGTTTTTCTCTTTAAAACCTTTATGTGTTACTTAGTTGTTGTGGATAATGATGGTCAACATGTATTTATTGACTGTTTTGGTAGATCTGTATTTTTTGAGAGACCTGACACCACATGTCCTATCCTAGAGGAGTTTCCTATAGGGAGTTCATTTGCCTATGAGACAGGTTCAAATTTGTTTGGAACTGATATAGAAAATCAAATCTGCAGCCCTATTAATGTTATGCACCCTAAATGCCACAGTTTCTCATGGTAAAAAATGGCTGTCCGTAGGAAACTATATTCTGAGGGATTGTACACAATTTGCATGTAGGGCAAAAACAATTAAAATATTATTAAATAATTAAGTTGTTATATCACATAATTCATACCAGATTCACAGGTACCACATGGATCACTGTGGTTCTCATAAATAAATTTTAGCTTACATCCATGCGCATCAATCTCAAAGTTTTCTGTCACATTCAAATCCATAAAAACAAACAAACAAACAAATAAACAGAAAAAACACTAGCAGGAAATTAATTGTATACTACACTGACTTTCAGATTTCATTAGGACACAGTCACTATATTTGCTTTCTTTTTTACTTACAGCTTATGGAGAATCTCAAACCCACTCTGCATATAAGATGACGACATTACACATAAGTGGACTTGTACAAGGAGAGTAGGGCAGGGCAAATGATAAACCTGGTGATAGCACTGTGATGACTTCCTTCAAATGGAAGATAAATCTATGAGTGCAAATGTCACATGTTAAATAGATGAACCATTAGGCCATCAACGATCACTGCCAATGCCTTTCATTTTATCTGCACTGTTTTGCAGCTGAATATGTCTCATGAGTTATATAGCAGGTTCTTAAAGATGAAATTCTGTGTTGCAACAGGCCAAATGTGTTTTCTGTGGGCCCATCTGTCTCAGTAGTTCTTGTTCACACACTAGTTATTTTTTCATATGTAAGGCTATTTATTGCATATAAATAACCCAAAGCACAAATAACAAGCAGGAATATTTTAGACAAACCCATGACATATATCAAAGAATTAAAAGAGAAGCAAATGAGGGGATAATGGGGCCAAACTCTTGAGTGTCAATAACAGATTCTTCCACATCACTTACCCAATATTTCATAGATGGCAATTCAGGGTGTCTTAGTGTTCTCTTCAATCAAGGTGTTGGTATAATGAAATGGAGAGAAATCAAGGTGTTCATAGAATGAAATGGGGAGAAACATGAATATGATATTCTTTCCAAAAAGGCAAGCTATCATGCCTTAGAAAGTAAAATTTCAAACCTATAAGAATTTAATCCAGATAAGAACTGAAAATACAAAATTATAGAATACTAGGATTGGAACGGACCTTAGAATTTTTTGACTATAAACTTGCTATTGATGTTTGAGACTCCTTCAAAATATTGAGACTTATGATTTTCTCAGCATTTGGTTAAAAGTTTCTTGTGGTAAAGGGAACTTCCAGAGACCATGCTCTACTATGTTTATATTCTGTTTGAACTGTTAGATCATTCATGCATTTATGTTATGTTTTAATTATTTGATCATCCACACCTTTCATATTGATTATATGCTTACTGTATCTCAAGGATTGTCCTAGGAACTGGGGTCCATATGGTTCATGTACCCTTCAGTATCTTTTCATTTACAAGTTCAAAACTCAGTCCAACTAACACAAATGCATTACAAAAGCAAAGGGAGGATTCGTTTGTTTTTTTTTCAAATCTCATTTTAGTGAAAAATCCAGGAGAGAATCTGAGTTTGATGTGATTGGATTCAGGAGCTCAAATGACTTCATCAGGAGGAGGCTGTTCTTCATTTCTTTGCTCTTCTTTCCTGTATGTTGACTCAATTCTCTGGCAGGCTGTCTACCTTGTAATAGTAAAATTGCTGACACTGGTCCAGGATCCACTTTTCCTGCAACTTCTCTTCAGTCTGCCACAAAACCAGAGTAAAGATTATTCTGCCTTCATATGACAACATTCAACTACAATGTCACACCTTAAGGCTTTGATTCTTCAAAGTGATTTCTCCATCTGTTCTACGTGCCCACAGAGATTATAATATCTCTTATAGCTAGGGCTTACTATATATTTCTTGAAAGGACAAATAAGTGAATGAATGAACAGAAAAACAATTTCCAAGCTAGTATATGAATATTTTGAGGATCAAATTAGGTTTTTCATAACTCAAAGGCTCATGTTCTCTTTATTGATCACAGCATCACTACTCCATATACAGTTACATAGCAGACAAACAAAGGTAACAGCAGCAAGTCAGCGTGTAGTGCAAGGAGCTATAATAAGGGGCAAGATAAAGCTTGGGAACACCTCTACTTGAAGGCCTAAATTAAGCACTTTAGAAGTTTCCTGACCAGAGTATGTCATTCATTACAGACTAGTAGCAGATAGTATGGAGTACATTGCTAGGCACGTTAGGAAAAAATGTGTGTTTGTAAAGTTACATTGTCATCAATTTTCTATGCTTTTAATTTTATATCCCCAATGAAATGAACTGTAGTGAAGCTATAGTACAGTAAATAGTACCTTTTATTAACAATCTTGTTCATTTTCTCTAAAAAAAAAAAAGAAACCGTATTGAAATTATTGCAAGTATAGGGGCTATGTCGCAATACCCACAAACTTTGTCTCAAAACATAGCGTCGGTTAAGTAGAGAGTTGGGGTTAGCATGCTGTGAATGAGGAAGCACAAGCTACTATGGGGGCCCCTCTCAGTGTCTGTGGAAAAGGCTGGATAAGAGAAGATGCTCCAGAGTGGCTGACAGCAGAGGGTTGAAGAATTCATATGTATTAGGCAGGTAAAGAAAGGGGCCTACTCATCATTGTGGTCAATTTATGGTCATGGTATGAAATTATGAAAAATGACCCTAGACTTTTATTTCTCATCCTTCCTCACAGATCTTGGAATAAACTATGCTCTGCCTTCTCTTGGTAACAAAACGAATATAGAAAACAACCTACATTTCTTTGTCCCACGCCTAGGGTCTGTGGCCGCCTGCCTACCACTCTCACTACAGAAGTGGGCGTGTGCCTCACTCAGGCTGGGCCAATCAGATAACTGCATCCTCCTGACCATAGTAATTGTTCATTGATGAGTGCATGTCCCCATCTAGATCTATGATACTCACCCAGTCTCAGGATTTTTTAGGAACAACTGTATGGAACATACTTTTACTCTCTTTGTGGTGCTAAGCTGGTTAGTTGGAGGCCTGGCATGGGTGGTCATCTTTGCATTACTTGGCGAATGCTTAACTGAGAGGCATTTTGTTATAGGGGAATACAGAAATGAGCAATGGAGGGAGACATAGACTAACGATCGCATAATTGAAGGACCTGTATCCATTTGTGCCTGTTGCAGCAAGCTCAGTGTTCGCAATTTTACACATACAAGCCCCAACAGTCCTTGTTATGTTTGAGCCTGTTTGAGTTGGGTTCCTGTCATCTGTCACCAAAATATCCCAGTCAATACATGTGATTGCTTTGGACGTGGTCTCTTCCCAGTTTGTGCTTAGGAATGTGACAATAACGAACACACCGTGAATTGAGAAAATCAGGTTTCAAAGAAATTGGGCACTTCCTGAAGCCTGGTCTGTGGTCAGCTAGACTAGATAGAACAGTGGAAAGAGCTTGACCTTCCAAGTCAGAGCAGAAGGATTTGAGCCTCAGTTCCATCATGTATTTCAGTACAACTTTGGGCAGAGCATTTGGGAAAAAAAACATCTGCAGTTTTGTTTTTGGAAAAGGATGGCTCTATGCCTCATTTTTCTAATCTGAGTTTCCTGTGAATAATCTGTGAATATGATGAAGTCATACTAATAACGTATTAATAACATTGCCTTCTTGAATTCATTCACTCATCAAGAGGTTTCAGTGCCCAGCAAGGCGGCCTCAAGAGCTATTGGAATTGGGGTGCAGTACACCAGTTGACAAAGAAGTTCCTTCGTGGATACTGAGACACTCCATATAGACCAAAAATGAGAAGCCACTGGTGGTGGGGTCAGCAAGCATTATAAACTATCTTTGTGTTCCTCTCTGTTCGGAGGCAAGCTCAAACACTACAGTTTAGGCTAAAATAATTTATAGAAATTTTAGTATAACTTAATCTCAATCCTCTCTCTCGTAAACAACAAAAATGAGCTGGGTTTTACTGACTATTTATCATGTATCAACACTGTAAATTAGTCCTTTACATTAATTAATTTATTTAATCCTCATGACAACCTACATGCTATTATTACTTATTAACCCAGTTTCCCAGATGAAGGCTCAGGAAGGTTAAGTAACTTGTCCAAGTTTACTTAGCTAATAAGTGATAGATCTAACACATTCAAGTGGTAGAATCCAGGCACCTGATCTTGAAGTTATGTTCTTAACCTCTGTACCATATCCCCTTCTTAGGATTTCAGGGTGTTATTTTGGCTGGATTTGATAGCAGGATTCTGTGGGTGTTGACATGCCCTGTTTCACTTCAGTGTTTGAAACTTTGTGGGTCAAGGTGGTCAGGTCTGGCTCCTTTAGGACACGTCCTTTTCTAAGAGAATCCTTAGGAACCCACACAAAGAGGTTTCTAGGGAAGACTAGTATTGTGACCCATCCTACCTGTTAATTTTGCATGATCTGGCATGTCTAAATCTTGTCTCAGATTCCAGCAGAAGCCCATGATCAGTGATTTATAGTCTTTGGGTAGAGAAGAAACACGCATCAGTGTCTGCATTGTGGCCAGTTAAACCTCTTCTTAGACCTGTGAATAAAAAGAATGAAGGAGGCATCTTCTTAATGGGGTTTATAAAAGTGTCATCAATTTACTTGCAATGCTAGTCATTTTTGGTTTTGATCAGTGTTTTCCTAAGTGTGAGTACAAGCCAAACCTTTCTGACTAATGCTAGAATTAACCAGTTGATCCTTGCCTTTATCTGTATGGAAATGTATTATGTGTGTGTGTATCCACTGGTGCATGGAAACACAGCTGAAAGTGATGGAGGCTTTGCTTCCTCCTTTGGCATGCTGTTTTACATTTATTTAAATCATACTACACTAAAAATACTACATCCTCAGTAACATCTGCTGTAGCTCTTCTAGCTCCCAGGCATTTCTCTCTCTCACCTTAAAACCACGATAGTCTTTATGGCTTCAGCCAAGGTTTCTCAAGCTCAGTCCAGTACATATCTGGGCTGGACAATTCTTTGTTTTGGGGTCTATTTGATGCTTCAAAGGAAGTCTAACTGCACCTCTGGCTTCTATCCACTAGATGCCAGTAGCACACCCCTTGCCCTGCCCCGCCCCACCCCACCTCACTACTCCAGTTGTGACAATCAAAAATGTCTCTGGACAGTCCCAAAAGTTTCTGGGAGAGAAAAATGGCTGCCGGTTGGGACCACTGACCTATGCCAAAGGATTCAGTTTAAAACGTTCTGCCACAAAATTTTCTAGTTTTCCTTGACAAGATGGCTGTCTCTGAAGCAGAAATCACGCATTATTGTACACCTTAGGTTCTTCCTAATGTGAAGACAAAGAGAAAAAGAAAGTTTATTAGTATTTATTGAGTGCAAATCTTGTGGCTGACCTTTTTAAGTTCTTCGCATATGCCAGCTCATCAATTTATTTTTACAAATATGTATTGAGTGCCTACTTATCCCATAATACTTGAGAGGCAACGTTCAAATCCTGGCTCACCTGTTTAGTGTGATCTTGGGCAATTTACTTAATGTCTCAGTGTCTCAGTTTCTTTGCCTGCATAATGGAGCATTAATAGCAGCAATCTCATGGGGTTATGAGGATGATGTGGGTTGGAATGTGCAAAACATTTAGAAAAGGATCTGGCACACGTATCTGTCTGCTGAGCGTTAGCTATCACTGGTCCTACACATCAAGCCCGGTTTTGGTGCTGAGGACCAACACACATACGGACAGGAGGTCGTATTCTCATGGAGCTTATATTCTAATGTACTCTCACATAACCCTTATAAAAACTTCATATATGCAATATAATTACTCCAGTTCACAGGTCGGAAAAGGTTAGCTCAATGAGAAGAAATAATTGGCTCGAGGTCATATCGCCAAGGTGCAAACTCAGTTTTCTCTGGCAACAAAGCCATACTGAGTATTTAGTAGGTTCTCAATATATGCGTTATGATAAAAAAAATATGGTGAATGTTTAAATTTAAAAATTATTACAGTTAAAGACACATTGCCATTAATCCTCCTCAAAATACTCACCCTCACTTTGAACACATTTATCCCATCATTCTTGCCACTTTCTGAAGCAATTCTGGAAGTCCTCTTTCATGAGTATCTTTAGCTGCACTGTCATGGCTGCCTTTGTGTTGTGAATCAATTCAAAAAGTTTACCTTTTATGATCATTTTGACGTTGGGAAAAAGCCAGAAGTCACACAATACCAGATCTGGTGAATAAGGTAGATGAGAGCACACCATAATATTTTTCTTTGACAGAAAATGCCATACCAGAAACAATGTGTAGCATGAATTGATTCAGGAGATGGAGGCAGCCACCACGGTGCAATGAGAAACACAAAAGAGAACTGCTTCAGAAAGTGTCAAGAACGATGGGATAGGGTACTTGCAGTGAAGGGCAGTATATTGAAGGCGGTTAGTGGCCATGTGTCTTTTACTGTAGTAAATTTTTAAATTTGAACATTCACCATATTTTTTGATCACACCTCATACTTGCTAATGTCTATATCAAAAAAGAAATTATTCTCCTATTTTCTTCATTCTTTTCTCTTCTTGTTTTTGTTTTCTCTTTTCTATGGAGGTTCTCTTTCTCATGCCGCCATCTTTTTTCTGCCCCTTGTTATTTTCACAGGATGCTCCTCAGCCTGTGACCACCTCTGCCATCTAGCATGCTGTGTGTAGGGGTTTCTCTTTTCTAAAGACTCTTAAAACCTTTCTTTTAAGTTCTACAAGTATATTTTGCTTCTCATTTCATATTTTAGGATTTATTTTCCTTGTGCCCACCCTGCTATCTCGGCCTATGAACCAGTCTTAAGTCTCTAGATAGATGAAATTTCATTGAAAATGAAATGTCCACAGTGATTCATTTTCGCAGCAAATGGATAATGTGTACTTTGGGGTTTAAAAATAGAGATGAGTCAAGAAAATCATACGTTTCCTGTTTAAAAGAAAAACTTTTCAAAGATTTGAGTTCCCCTCCACCCTTTACCATCATATTAAACATGATGACCATAATTGGGGTCAATATCCAAGGAGAATCTAAAATAGCTCATTCCTTTCCAATTTTAACATTTAGAAATACTATTTATTGAAATAATAATTTCAGTTATTTCTAGCCACATTTCACGTTAGTTCAGAGACCCGCCAGTGTGTCAGTATATACCATCCTGGGCCTGTCACCACAGGGCATGTGGTGGGTGATGGATGATCCTCTGTCTCCGAACATGGGGACCAGAGACCCTAGGATCATGGACGAGGGCTGCCTTCTTGCTGAACGACTCTTCTGTTATGATTTTCCCAGGACTCCTCCCAGGAGTGTTTACGTGTGCTACTTCACAGTGGGTGTGGCAGAAGAGTGCAGCCAGGCTGGTTAGGCTGCAATCTGGAAACTTGGAAGAAAAAACCCTGTGTTTTGCTTTGCGCCTCTCAAATCTGCCTCCATGGGAAGGCAAGTCCAGCCTGTCCCTTGGCAGCTGACAGATCACCTCGTGGGAGGAGGGTGAATGGATCCATGATTCTGAATTCCATGTCCTTGGCTCATATGGATGACCATGGAACATGGATTTTCACATTAATGGAAAGTAGTTCTCCCTCTTTTAATGAAACTCTTATCAAGGTATATCCTGAAAGAACACAGTAGGCAAAAGCTTTGTTTTTAGGTGAAAGCAAAAGGGATAAACTTTTCAGACAATTCCTTAAGTTAAAAAATACACCACGTATTTTCAGTTGAATATTTGGTTGAGAAGAGGCTCCATGCCATTTGACCTTACGTGTTTATGTTCGCAAACAAAAAATATATTCAAAAGACAAGGGGAAGCCGGGATGGCTCAGTGGGTTAAGTGCTCACTTTGCAGCACAGGGGACCGAGGATCAAATTCCAGCCCCGGCCCATGTGGAACCATATGCTGAACTGGGAGCTCCCCTAGTTCAGTTCTCTCTGTCTCTGTATCTCTCTCTCTCTCTCTCTCTCTCTCTCTCTCTCTGTCAAAAATAAAATAAATAAATAAAAATATATTTAAAAAAACAAAAACAAAAAACAAACAAACAAACAAAAAAAGACAAAAGAAGGATGGAATTAGAAAAGAACAAAGACCAGATGAAATGAGGAAGGACTGAATGAATGACACTAAAAACAGACCAAACTTTGCATCTGCATTCCTAAGGCCCTTCTGCCTCCTCATCCTCACTCACTCTAGGGACTTTGCTGCATCTTCTAGGTCCTTTGTGTTTCCCTGACTGCTTCTCACCTTGTGCTGACTGCCAGGCTTTGAAAGCCACGCCTTCCTTCCAAATCTGACTCCCAAGTCAAGGCTCCCAGGCCAGCTCTCCCTTCCCTTCCTGGCCTGTACAAGCAGGTGTCACACTGCAGTCTGGCAGCTACCACATGACTCTGTGGTTCAGTAATTCATTTACTTTCATCCTGTGATAGAAATTCTGTCAGGTGTTCTGCTAGTTGCCAAAACTGTTTAGAGAAGAGACAGGCAGTATCGTTCCTGCTTCACGTCACATGGAGAAAATGTAAACTTGCTGCTGTCTTTATCATGCCAAGTCTCTTACATATTGGGCACATTTAATATCTTTACTTAAGAACATGAATGATCCTGGATTCACTACACCAAACACACACACACACACACACACACACACATTGCACTTAAATACACCAAGAAAACACCAGATTTCCAATTGTGAGCAGTCAGTTCTGTGAGAAATACACCAATAAGTAAAAGTGCAAAAACTTCAGAAGGGTGATTTAGAGACAGTACAACTTGGATCTGCTTTAGGAGAAATTAGACACTGTTGTGAAGAGGTGCTAGAGATTGGCAGTGAGCAGGGCGTTCATAGCTGTGAACGTTTGCATCAATGACAAACATTTGCACTAACTGATTCTGTTGTTTATGTTCCTATCACTGTGTCTTCGATGTGTCTTCTTTTTATTTGTCTTATAGAGATCCAGCAGATCAATTTCCTCTGAGATGATCTCCTAATAGTTGTGGTCTTTCCCTTCTTGGATCCACCATTGCATTTTGGGCTTCTTCTGTTGCAATCATGGCTTTCTTCTCTGGGTGTCTGCGTACAAGACATATTAACCTAGAGTTTGGGTCTGGGTCTCACCTTTCACAAAATCATCTTGCCCAGCATGATGATAACAGACACAGCTGCTCTATAAATATGTATGGAATGAACAGAATGAGTGATTTGACATTATATTTTAAATGCGAGGAATCAGAATATAGGCAAAAAAACACAAATATTGACATGGAAGATTTGGTTTCAAGTTCATGCTCAGCCTTGTACCAGTTCTGATTTAGGATTAGTGAAAGATATTTAAGTCTTTTCCCAGAAAAACTGGGAATAATACTGCTCAGTTGTGACATTTGTAGGATTCTTCCGTGAATCACGTGAGCTGATGGAGATATTACAGCTATTGAATGGTAGATTATGAAGAGATTTTGGCTCATATTTGAGTTAACACAAGACTAATAAGTAGGCCTCCTCACATTGCATTCTTCTTCATCATTACTCTAATGCTAATAAGAGGTTTGTCTTTTGCATAAGAAGTAACTATGGACCTACCGACAAGTGCAATTTGGACGGATCAGTGCCTGTTTTCCTTCTTTGACTCACAAGTCCACTGTGGCCACTGAGACACACATATGAGAGTGCAGGTTCGGACTATGGGTATATTCAGTGACTCTATTAAAGAGAATTAAAATAAAATCTATGTGGATATATAGGAATAGAACTGGCAATGCTGGCAATGCACTATCCTTTGTACAAATGACAAAACCAGTCATTCAGTTCAATAATTCCACTGGGTCCTCAATATGGTCTTGAGTTCATCAATCATGCTCATGGAATAATCCCTTTTTGTAATTGATGGTATTTTCTGGTTGGAAAAAGACTAGGTTCCACTTCTCCACAGGGTGTTTTTGAGAAGTAAGAACAAGAAAAGAGTAAGTGCAAAAAATAATTGTTGAATAACTAAACCCCCTAATCAGCCACAGCATCAGGGGCCCTTTCTTCATCAGAGGAGAGACTATTTTTGACATTCTTTTTAAGAGTAATACCTGTAACCTCTAAGCTGTAACAGAAAGGGAAAGAAATAAGCATCTTCACAGAATTCACATACCTAAGATTTTTCAGTACTATTATATATTATGATGTTTGCAGTAGTGATTAAAAAAAACAAATTTACTTTTAAAAATAGAACTCCAAATACGGAGGGCAGAGAAAAACTCTTCATTGTATCATATGAACATTTTTATAGGATTCCCCCCCCCCCCCCCGACCCTTCTTTTGGCATTCTGATCTCTTTAAAAACCCTCTCCTTTCTACTTGTGGGGGGAAAAAAATACACATACTAACAGCCTGGAGGAATTATGCAACGTGCTTTGCACAACTCCCTATGGCCTCAGGTAACAATGTAAACGAACCTTATTAGACAGGGTTTTTTTTTCCACTGTGCATGTGAGAAAATTATTTTTAAGTGGGTTTCTTCCCTTTCCCTTTGGATTCAGTAAAACTGCTCTCCTTGAATGAAGAGGAGCCTCATGAGAAGGAATTAGGACATGTTACAATTCAGCTGTTTGAGTCAGACGTAGAAAGAAAAAAAATTGGCATTTCAGGGATGGAAAAAGTTCAGTCTTAATTCTCAAGGATCACAAAAATACCTGCTGAAAACCCTCACACTTTCAAAGAGAAACTTCTTTCAAAGTTATGTGCAACTAAAAATAGGGAGATTCTAATGGAAGTCCGTGTGCCTATCCCAGAGCAGGGTATCAGGCAGGCATGGGCTGGAAACTCAGGATTTGTGATTTTAAATTTGTTGGCAATTTAAATCTGTTGCCTGGAAGAGCATTTAACCATGAGGAGTTACCTGTGTTCCTGGCCTGTGAAATGAAGATCTCAGAGAAGTCTTAGTGAAATGAACTAGGTTAATTCCTTGGTTTTAAAGAAAAACACACTAGCTTCACAAAGGAAAGGTGATTGTCATCATAAAGAATTGTTGAAAGCTTGGCTCCTGACTGTGGTGGCTTAGAACAATGGAATGCATTCCAAAAGTGGTGGAGACCTCATCTTAGGTCCCATTTGTTTCAAGACTAGAGATTTTAATTGTGGTTGGAGCTTGAGAAACTCCCTAAAATTCCACGTGACTGGGCAGCCTTCTAATGGGCATAGCAATACTTACTCCACCGGGACACAGAATGTATGAACACTTCTAAAATACAATGTGCCAGGGACGGGGCAGGGCAGGGATGGAGAGCAATAGATTAATGGGTTTCCTGTGGGGCCATTAAAAATCTTTTGGAACTAGACAGAGGTGGTGGTTGCACAACATCATTGGTATACTACATACCACTGAATTGTTCGTTTTAAAATGGTTAATTTCATGTTAAGTGAATTTCAGGTCAATAAAAGAAAAATACGTTTGTAACTCAAGATAGAAGGAGCTCTCTCAATGCAAGCATTATGACATCATAACTGGCAGAAAGTGTAAGGGATTTTTTAATGATTTTCGGTAGGATGGCTGCTATTTATAATTCTGTTTTTACAAAAAGAAGGCATTAACAGCCTTCGTTGGAAAGAATGCATGGCTGAAGTAGAAGCGACAGTTACACATTTGAAAAAGGAGTTACTTTGAAAACTGCAGTTTGTTTGTTTTTTAATTAACAAACTAATATAATAATTGTTTTTTGACTGATTTCCATTTTCAAAAAAGGGACTTGACTAAGTAGAGAACATTCTAACACAGGGCTTGAAACCCGACCCTTGTGTTGCTGACACACACAGACCTTCGGAAGCCTGTTGACTCATCCACTTTTAAAACACTCTGTGGAAAGGAATGTGGATTCAGGAAGAATTTAGTGTGTCTGCAAATTGATAAAAGGAAGCTCAATCAGCTTGCCCTATCTGCCAGGACACAGTCACCTTGTTCTAAATGGCCCTTTCCTAGGGCACTAGCCGCCTTCTGCGTTTTCCAGTTCCCCTCCTTTCTTAAGCTCGCCTCCAAGCCCTTAAGTCAAATTACTCATCTCCCACCTGCACCTCCTCCTTATTTCTTGCTTCCATTGTCTTTGCGCACTGAGGTGAAAACCTTCCGGATGTGAGATGTCACACCAGGTCCTGACCCATTGAGGCCCCCTTTTCTGCAACTATGTCATTTGTTTGGAATTGAAGGCAGAGCATCACACCCGAGTGCTCTGCATTGCTGGGTTTCTCTCCAGGTGGAGCTCCAGACTCCCAGGTGCCGGATGATTAAGCCTTGCTTCTCTCTGGGGTTGGAAGCAGCTGCTCCCATATCAAACCGCTTTTGCTCTCAGCCAGTTGCAGCAAAGGCTACACCCAGCTGTGACGCGAGGTGCCCACTGGCAGCTCTCATCTCTACCGACAACCTTTCATCTCATTCTCTATAAACTTTCCTTAATATCTGCTTGTTAAACCTGACGGAATGGCATTAGAACAAAGCTAACCTGGCTGCTGAAATTCTGGCAGCAGCATCTGTCAGGACTTTTTGCTTCTTCCTTTGATAAAGTTTTGCCCAGCTATTATTGTGGAGACCTTGCTGGATGCTTCTGAGGCCTCGGAGCAGAAAGGCGTCCATCTGTTGCAGAACGCTCAAAGGGCGACATGGTCCTGGGGCGTATCCTGAGTTGAGTCATGTCTTTCTTCCCCCAAATGATTCCCAGTGAAGATCAAATCAAACCTTCCCATTACAGCTTATGTAAGTACTTTAAAAACCTTTGGAAATAAAACTTTTAAACTTGGTTGTTCTACTTAAAAATTCCAGGAGCAAGATTTTAGGCAGCTTCATAAAATGATAGCAAGGATCAGTTGCTTTCTTGGGGGCGGGGAGAGGTCATGGAGTAAATTAGCTTCAGAGAGAGGAAGAAAGGTTAGATCTTCTATAAAGAAGAAAAGAACCTTGTTTGTGGGATAATGTAGTCTCCATCCCTCCCTGAAGTGCTTGAATTGACATGATCAGAGATTAGTGTGCTGTCTGGACTAGTGGAAGGACAGCTTTGTAAATTTGTATTGTTGTAAAGAGCCCCCACCCTGTCATCAGAACAGTTAAGAACTGTTTCTAAGAACAGGGCATGCCCAAATCAGCTAACTCCAGCTCTCAGGTTTTCTGTTCCCCTTCGGCTTTCCATATGCGGTCTTCATACAGCCCTGCCCTCTAACACTTACATAACAATCCTTGCTAGAAGACAAGGTGCTCAACTAATGCTTTTTCCCCGTTGGACTTGGAAGTACAGTTGAACTACTAAATTAAAGGGAGTGGCAAGTCCAAAGAGTTCTTCTTTTTTTAAAAAAAAAAATATTTTTATTTATTTATTTATTTTGACAGAGGAGAGAGAGAGGGAGAGATACAGAAACAGGGAGAGAACTGAACTAGGGGAGCTCCCAGTTCAGCATATGGTTCCGCAGGGGCCGGGGCCAGGATTCGATCCTCGGTCCCCAGCGCTGCAAAGTGAGCGCCCAACCCACTGAGCCATCCCGGCTTCCCCACTTCTTTTTTTAAAATAAATTTATTTATTTGATATATTTTTTTATTTTATTTATTTATTTATTTATTTTTGACAGAGAGAGACAGAGAGAGAGAGAGAGAGAGAGAGAGACACAGAGACAGAGACAGAGACAGAGAGAGAACTGAACTGGGGACACTCCCCAGTTCAGCATATGGGTCCACACGGGCCGGGGCTGGGATTCAATCCCCGGTCCCCAGCACTGCAAAGTGAGCGCTTAACCCACTGAGCCATCCCGGCTTCCCCCAAAGTGTTCTTTGAGAGAGGCATCTATACTTTAGTTTGTCATATTTAGCCTTTAAGTTCCCCCACCCCCATCCCACCCCCAACCCCACCTCTGGCCAAGAAAGGAATGCATGGTAGTGTTTACAAAATCTTCATTAGCATGACCCTTTCACTTTCTTTTTTTAATAGCTGAGGTTTCCATATTTACTTATTTGAACCTACCAGTATGTGAAAACAAGTAGTAGATTTGAAATTTTTTTTGTGATCATCTCCACTTTCCTATAGGACTTCACTGATGTAGGTCACATTGAAACCTCTGTGAATGCTATTGGCGTGATGTACCTGGCTGAGGGCATCATTTGGAGTCGAAAATGCAGAGAGCTCTTCTCATCTCCTTACATGCTCCTGATAGATGGTATCCACTTGCACAGAAAAACACATTCTCCCCAAAACTGTGGTTCATCACTTCAGGAGCAATGCTATGGCGTAATATTAGTTAAACTCAGGTGGTATCAGTTTCACGTTCAAGATCAAATGAATGAGATGCTTGGTTCTTGGCTCCCCCACACCCATACTCTCCTCCTCACAAGTTATGCCAAGATGACTTCCCATCTACAGACTTTTCTCCTTATAAGGTGTGGTTTCTGCCATTAAGAAGTCTGCTTGGACATGGACGACTTCAAGCCCTAAATTATGTCTCCTGCTCCCTGCTTACCAGCAGCAGCTCTGCCAAGGTCCCAAAAGAGAGCTGGCTAGGCATGTCCTAGTAGGAGACAGTATTCCTCATCTAATTGCTGTAAAAGCTTTTGAAGCCATTGTTGGGGGATCTAAGAAGATTGATCCTGAAGGTGTGAGCTTAGAGCTGCCAGTCAGGCACTCAGAGTTGTAATTCCTAGGTTGTCTATGACTCATTGCAAGACCTGCAGCACACTCACTCCTCTCTACACCAATTTATGCATCTGCAAAACCTAGAGAAATTAACACACCATTTCCTGATAGCGATAGTCAGTGGTTTAGATGTTAATAAACATGGCAAATTAGTGATGGAAAGCCCCCCTAGACAGTTTACCTGCTTGAAAGCTGTATGAATCTTTAGTTGGCTTTGTTAGTCTTGTTTCCAAGTCTGGACTTTCCTCTTTGGAGGTCTTTAAATCCATAGTGAGCAAACTCAAGTTCCCTTGAGGTTTTGTTCTAATCCTGGTAAACACAGATGATTTACTTTAAGAGCTGTGTCACATGGCAGTTTTGCAAAGCAGATCTCACCTACCACAAAGACCTCCCTGCTCCCCTCTGGCACCAGATGCCATAGGAATGGAACCCAACTTCTGCGGTGGGACTCCATTGCGTCTGAGCCCATCTGGGTAAAAGCCTTTTCGTGTTCTTGGCAGAACTATTGCGTCAACCAAGAAGCATCATAAAGACATTCTCCTTTGTTGATGGCCTTCTTCCATGTCCGATGAAACAGTCCTTCTGGGGGTAAAAAAAAAAAGTCAAACTGAAAAACAATGTGTCCAGAAATGGAAATTAAATGAATGTGTTAGAATTAATGTGTTACATTCTACATGTGCTCCTCTGAAGAAGTGGTGTTTATGTTGAGAGCCAGCTGCAGGCTTCCAGTATGGTAAAGTAACAAAGGACCCAAGAGAAATACATCCAGCAGCCCCCATATGACTGCTATCTCATCTGGATCCTCCTGTACTTCACTCACTCACTTCTCTCCTTGGAAAGCGTGCAGTTCCTACACTCTCCAGTCTCTGGATGGACTGGCCTCTGCTCTCTCTTTTCCATATTTCAGATCTCTAGAGGCCCGAAGCATATTTCTGTCTCATCTACTTAACTCTGCTGTTAAATCTCTGTCACCATGCCTGTCTCTTCAGCTCACCAGATTTCACACTCATTTGCCAGTGGCTGTGAAAGGAAATGACAGCAGAATTTCTCACAGACTTGGCTCCCATCCAGTGTGGAAAACTTACTGAGTTGATGTCTCCCAGAGCCCTGTCTTTAACTCAGGTGTCCCCATTTCATTGTGCTCAGCAGATTTCCTACATCTGTGCCGTGTGACATTGTAAAGAGTTCAATCTGGAGACTTGTTTTCCCCTTATGTGTCCCCAATCCACGTTTAAGCCAAGGAACCTCCCCATAGGTCTGAGACTGAAAAAGTGCAGATTGTATCAGTTCTGCTTTTAGCAGTGCCCTGTGGAATAAGACACCTCCTATTCAATGTTCCCTCTACTGCTTTTAAGGTGTGAACAGACGAACAGGATCCATGAGCTGACAACCACGCTATGTAAGTGCCAGCGATGGTGAGCAGAACTCTGGTGGCTGGAGGCCTTGGAAGAAAACAACGGAATGTGGCCATTCCATTCGCATTCATTCATTTCCTCATTCTTTCCTTCACCCAGGAAATAGTGACTGAGCTTCTTTTGTGCTGTGCACCAGTTTGGCCAGGGGGATAGGATGGCTGACATTTATGGAATGCCTATTGTAGAGCCAGCCCTGGGCTAAATGTGAGTCTTCCTCAATGCTGAGAGTGAGCATTGGGGTTATCTCCACTTTTCTAAGAGGAAACTGACATTAACAGGTGTTAACACATTAAGCGCCCACGTTAAGTGGTCTTGCTTACCACTTGGCCTGTTATATCAGATTTCACCGAAATGCAGGCGACCGGAGATCTGTTTAGGTTGCGATAAGGCTGAATGTTTATATATAGAATATATTTACTGTGTGAATATGTATTATTTACCGCAATTTGTACAATGTATTATTTTAGAAATGCTTTATATTCAGTCAGTTGTCTGCGATTCTTGTTCCAGTGCAGAAAAAAAGTTTTTCTTTACCAGTGAACATGAAAACGTTCCCTAAATGGGGAGAAATTAAATCCGAAGGAAAACTAAAAAAGGAATAACCATTTTAAAATGGAAAGACAAGCGGGACATCTTACTTATTTAAAATTTATTAATAGAATGTAATTTTTAAATTTTATATCATCAGTTAACATAATACCGTGGCCTGCACGAAAAGTATAATGTTGGTCACCAGTGACTGACGCGGTCTGAACGGCAAGTTCAGTGTCAGTCACCGCTGACTGACATGGCGCTTAACGTGTTAAGCAATGTCACACAGCCAGCAAGCAATGGAGGCAGATAGGCTCACTCAGAGTCCTGGGCCCTCCACAGCTATACTATATGGCTTGATGGTGAACTCTACTAGACATTGTAGGAGGTACCAGGACAAATATGACATAATTCCTGTTCTCTAGGAGTTAATGATAGCATGGCACTGCCTCGTACATAGTGTCATCCTGGACATGTTACTTCTCTGTGCCTCAGATTCTTCAACATTAAAATGGATGAGATAATAGTTTTTCTTTCTTAGGGTTATTCTGAGGATTAACTGTATTCAAATGTGTAAAATAGGACAATGATTTGGTCACCAGAGAATTGTTAACTATTATTATTTTTAATTATTTGCTATTAATATTCACTGTGAATCAATAATAGTATTCATTGTGCAACTGCTGTATACCAGACACTGTGATAATCACTTAGGGATCTATAGTAAACAGAAAGTGTAGTCTTGTGTCCCCTTTTATTCTTTCACTGACATGAAGGAAGCACAAAGAATAATTTGAATAGTGAGGACGCGAGTGCCCTGTAAGACAATAGTCCCAATTGAGACAGAGAAAAAGATATTGCGATAACCCAGAACTCCACCCTAACTGCCCCAAGAACAAAGGAGTATTTTGGAGGTGGACTGGAGGAGAAGGGAGGAGAGAAAATGCTATAATTGGTTTAGGAGGTTTTTGGGAGCAGCTAAGGTAAAAGGGAAACAGATGAGCAGCTGGCAGCTCAGTCTCCATGGGCCGTCATGTCTCCTCATTTCTCTAAAGCAGGGGTTCCCAACCTTTTTATACCCTAGGGCGCATTCTAAAATAGCGGTAGGGCAGCGGGCACCAGTTATTTCTAAGGATATTTATTATTGAACAAGAATAAAAAATAATAAACAAAAATAATTTTAAAATAATAAATTTATTGTACAAATTATATACACACAAAGAAACATGTATACAAAACATAATACCAAGTAAATAAAAAACACACGTATAAGAAAATCATTTAAAAAAACATAAAAGAAAACATAAAAAAAAACAATCTGTCAGTGTGATCTTTGGCATTGCATTTCATTGGCCAGTGCCTCGTAATTAGGAGAGTATGACGACAACCCTGTTAGCAAACAATTATTAAGATGCTCATCGGTAAGTCGAGATCTATATCGTGGTTTTATTAAATTAATGTTTGAAAACAAAGATTCGCATAAATATGTTGACCCGAAAAATGATTTGATTTTATATGCCGCTTTTTTTAAAAATGGGAACCTTTCTTTGTCGACTATGTTCCATAAGTCCTCTGATATTAAGGATTTTAGCAAAAATCATTTTTTTTTTTTTTTTGACAAAGAGAGAGAGAGAGGGAGAGGGAGAGGGAGAGGGGGAGAGAGAGAGAGAGAGAGAAAGAGAGAGAGAGAGATACAGAGAGAGAATTGAACTGGGGGAGCTCCCAGTTCAGCATATGGGTCCACACGGGCCAGGGCCGGCATTCGATCCTCGGTCCCCGGCGCTGCAAAGTGAGCGCTTAACCCACTGAGCCATCCCGGCTTCCCCAAAATATCATTCTTAAGGTTCAAAATTTCTAACTCTAGTTCTTCTGCTTTTCCCTGAACAAGGTCATTTTCCTCATATATGGGAAGTGCACAAGAGACTTGATATGCAGATGTGATATCAACAAAGTCAATTTTGCTTTAAATGCGTTTACAGAGCTTATCATTTCAGCTATATTTTTGTCTTTTGCCTGCAACTCCAAATTGAAAGAATCTAATTTTTCCATGGTGTCAGCAAGAAAACCCAAATCCACCAGCCAGCAAGAGTCTGTTAGTTCATTCTAATTTTCATTTTTATCATGTATAAATGTTTTTAGTTCTTCAATTAAGTTCACAAATCTTGTAAGAACTTTACCTTTACTGAGCCAATGTACTTCAGTATGCAGGATGAGATCATGTTCTTTATCTTCAGTATCTTCTAACAGGGCCTTGAAAAGTCAGTGTTGCAATGGAGCTGCTCGAATAGAGTTGATTATCTTTGTGACTATTTTCATAACATGTTCAAAGGGCAGTATTGTACAACACAAAGCTTCCTGATGGATAATACAGTGGTAGGACATAAAGTTTGAAAATGATTCATCTTTCCTGCAAAGGGCAAGAAATCCTTCGTTTTTACCAACCATTGCTGGTGCCCCATCGGTAGTTATCGCAGACAGCTTATGCAAAGGCGTGTTTATTGACCCGGCGTATGTTCTTAAAGTTTTATAAATATCCTCACCTCTCTTCTGTCCTTTCATTGGTCATATTTGCAACAGCTCCTCTTTTACTGTGAAGTTACTAAATACCATTCTCACCATAACTGCCAACTGTGCGGTGTCTGATATATCTGTTGACTCGTCCAATTGCAGAGAGAAGCAGTCACGTATTTCCAAGTCAGTCTTTAACTGAGTTTGCAAGTCTTTTGAAATTGCGTGTATTCTTCTTGCAACTGTGTTACAGTGATCCCTCGTTTTTCGCGGTTAATGGGGACCAGAACCTTCCGCGAAAGCTGAAAAACCGCGAAGTAGGATTTGCCCCTAGAAATTTTCGTGTATGCGGGTGCAAGAATGTTTTAAATATGTAAACAGTATTCATACTTTACTCATTTAAGACAAAAATTACAACAGTATACGTATTTACTTAAACATGTCAGTGCTAATGAATAAGGTTAATGACAAAACCTTATACAGTAATAAACATGAATCAACATGGCTTTCTGAGAGAGGCGAAGAGTCTTGTGTGGGTGGCGGAGGAGAGGCTCTCACTTGACTCGTAGAAGCGTTAGGCTCCCTCGGAGACTCTTCTGCTGGAGGCGCTGACGGTAGAGCCGGGGCTTAACCTTGGAGAGAAACATGGTGATGGGTAGTTGTCTTTGTTTTTTCTTTTCCTTCAAAATTCCCCTGTACAAGGACATAACCCCGTCAACGCAATTGCTGAACTTGACAGCTCGAACCATATTGTCGTCCATGTCTTGTGCAAATTGTTGCATCGCTCTTGCCATGTTGCACAATTTTTGCAGATTCTCCAGCGTAAGGCCACGCTTTTCAGTTTCTTCTTCGTCTTCCTCTTCGTTTTCTTCCTCACTTGCAGACTTTGTCATCTCAAGGAGGTCTTCATCGGTCAGTGGGTCCGAGTGGCAATCGATAAGGGTGCTGATGTCTTCTTCCGTCATCTTGACAAATCCTTCATTCCTTATGATGTGAGCCAGCCTCACCGCCTTCTCCACCGCTGAGTGATGAACTTCTTCAGGAGTGAAGCCTGGATAGTCGTGCACCACGTTCGGCCATAATTTCTTCCAGCTAGATTTTATGGTCTCACTCTTCATGTCCTTTAATGCTTGCTGAATATTAGACAAACATGAGGCAATGTCATCACTGCGCCAGTATGCTTTCAAGGTGAATTCGTCATTGGCATCGTCAACTGCCGAGATGAGGCCCTCCATCGTGGAGCGAGTGTAGAGTGCCTTAAAGGCACGAAGGACACCTTGATCCATCGGCTGAATTAGAGATGTAGTGTTCGGGGGCAGAAGCTCTATCTGCACACCGTCATATTGCAGGCCCGTTGCCTGGCCTCCTGCACAGTCCATCAGGAGAAGGACCTTAAAGGGGAGGCC